>JACXGI010017251.1:0-14761 GCA_016801175.1 Esox masquinongy
CCCTACTGTCATAGCACTACCAGGCCCTACTGTCATAGCATTATCAGGCCCTACTGTCAAAGCACTACCAGGCCCTACTATCATAGCACTACCAGGCCATACTGTCATAGTACCACCAGGCCCTACTGTCATGGTACTACCAGACCCTACTCTCATAGTACTACCAGGCCCTACTCTCATAGTACTACCAGGCCCTACTGTCATGGTATTACCAGGCCCTACTGTCATTGTACTACTGGGCCCTACTGTCATAGTACTACCGGGCCCTACTGTCATAGTACTACCAGGCCCTACTGTCATGGTACTACCAGGCCCTACTGTCATGGTACTACCAGGCCCTACTGTCATAGTACTACCAGGCCCTACTGTCATGGTATTACCAGGCCTTATTGTCATGGTACTACCAGGCCCTACTGTCATGGTACTACCAGACCATACATTTTTGTTTTCAGATATCTTTTCTATAATATTTTCGCAAACATTTTTGCTTGTGCTCCGAAGGACAGAAACCCTCTAACTACAGATCTGATCTAATTTCAACATTTCCTAGGTTTCACATGCAGCAGATTACCCAGAATGCTCAGAGGCAAGGAGGTCAAAGGGTTCTCATCAGCTAACAGCCATGTAGTTGCTCCCCTCAACCCATGGCAGGAGATTCAGAGATGATCCACCACCAGTGCAGGGGTATAGCTGGAACTTAGATTCCATGTTACTACGCTCTCTAAGCAGGCTGATAGATTACTGGTGATTGGATAGGATGATTCTTTTTGGATCCTTGGCTACATGTGGCTGCAGAATTGACTATTTGGGCATATATGAGTGTATGGTTTGGGTTTGCCTGGGTGAATATTTAGTTGAGGCTCTTGAAGAATTTTCTTTTGTAGACAAGACTATATATGTTCTGCGGTCCAGTGTCATGTGAAGGATTTCAAAGAAGAGACTGTGTTGTCTTTCTGTGTCCATCTGCCATTTGATCTGCAGATAGGCTCGGTAGTGATACTTAAATGGAGGGTAGACAAACAGCTGCCTTGTCTTGTGCCTCAGTATTGGGAAAGCACGTAGAAAGAGTTTCATTCATATGAACTGCCATGAAGTACTTATTTCACTTTGAAAATCTGACCAAGCCCGAGTTTGTCTGAAGCAGTATGTAATATATTCTACCTGCCATCCCAAATTGGCGCGCGTCACATGAACACATGATCATTGATTATAGCATGCAGTACAGGGGGTACAGTCGAAGTAACTGTACATTCTACGTGTGACCGACTGCAGGTGCTGAATCTGTTCCTGGCCTTGCTGCTCAGCTCCTTCAGCTCAGACAACCTGTCAGCTCCGGACGAGGATGGAGAGATGAACAACATCCAGGTCGCCGTCGCCCGCATCAACGCGGGACTTGCCTGGCTGATGAGGAACATGGCCGACCTCTTCAACGGAAACCTGAAAAAGAGGCGTCTTATGACCAAGGACGTTCAGATCTCCGTGAAGCTGACGCCTATAGCCAATCACGTGGAGAGCAACGGCGGGGTGGCGGGGGTGATTGGCCGCTACGGGGAGAAGTACATCGTCCCGGACGAGGACAGCTACATGACCAACCCCAACCTGACCATCAGTGTGCCCATCGCCCCCGGGGAGTCGGACGTGGAGTTCCCAGAGGAAGGAGAGGAAGAGGAGGAGACGGAGTCCTCAGAGGATGAAGATAACAAACCGGTAAGACGTTTCGCGCCGGTCATAGACCACACTGGATATCGAGGCTAATCTTAGTTTAAAGATGTAACTAGTTTGCTGACTAACTAGCTAACTCGTCAAAGTATGTGTGCGGTGAAAGACAAACAGTCCTAAGTCACCATACACAGGAGCGCTGGGCTAGACAATAGTGACCCTGGCCTTGACCCGACTTCCTGTCAGTGTGTCAGAGGAGATGGGATGTGCAAGTAACACATTTTTATTATTCTGCAAAGCCCTAAGTACGATCTTATTATTGTTATTACTGTTACTGTATCATTATTGTGGTATTCATGTCACTGAAAAGTGGGTGAGATCGGGAGTCAATGAGCTGCAGGGGGCCATATGGTAGATTACAGAGGCGGGTAGTACCAGCACTACAGAATAGATGGACCCAGAGCAGAATAGAGGCTTTCCGGGTACATAATCTGTTAATCTGTAAGCCAGGCAGACAAGGTGATCTCTGGTGACAGGACACAGATTTGGTTACATAATCACTCAACGCTATGTAAGGCAATACACACACATATCTCAAGGACTGTAGAACATGTTTCTTTTCAGACTTGGGTTTTTCACTGATATTTCTCTTGCGGTCAGAGGGCCAGGTAGAGAAAGATGAAATGATTGTTTTTGTGAGTGTTATCAATAGTGGCCAGACTTGATAATGGGACAAAGCACTCCTGACTGAACTAAGATTGACAGTGTATGACCGTTTGTATGATTATATATGTAGCTTTTCTGGCTAATTTTCACTGGAATAAGACTGTACATATCAGACAGGCCCAAAGTTGTTGTCGGATGAATAATATGCAAACATTTGAAGAAGGTTGTTTGGAACAGCCTGTGTGTATCTGGTGTCTGTAGGTAGGCTGCTTGGCCTTGGCCAGACATGCAGAGGCTGTTAAGCTTGAAAACATCTGCTAGAGTTTTCACAGAATGCACAGCGCTAGGCTACAAGGAAAAATGTCTCGCATTAAAATATTGTAACTGGCTTTATCATTCTCATAGATTTTTATGTTCTTTCTGCTAAGTTAATCAACACAATGTCATTGACTCTACTGTGTCCTTTTGACCGGTTCCCTCTGAAGTACAGTGGCCATGTTGGGACACCCTCAGCTCTTAGCAAGCAAGTTTATTTATATAGCGCAATTCATACATAGAAGCAATTCAGTGTGCTTTACAAAGAAAAAGATGAAAAGAAAAAATATAAAAATACAACAGAATAAAAACAAATACTAGAATAAAAACATACATTAAATAGGCAATTCAGTGTGCTTTACATAGAATTAAAAAAAATAGAAATCTAATAAAAACGACATTGAATAAAAACATATACTAAACTGGTAGATTCCGTAGTAGATTCCGTGAGGAAGCTATGTAACTATACATGCTGTAAGGCTAATAGTGTGGTGAAGTTTAAACTCTTAGTCATAGGCACATGAAAAGATAAGTGTTTTTAATCTGGATTTAAAAATTGTACATTTGGGGCAAGTCTAAGATCTTCTGGTAGTTTATTCCAGTTGTATGCAGCATAACTGATAAATGCAGCTTCACCATGGCTCTACTAGCTGACCTGAGATCATGGATCTAAGAGCCCTACTCGGTTTATAATTTTTAAACATATCAGAAATGTATTTGGAGCCTAAACCACTGATTAATCAACAGTGATGTGCTCTGTTCTCTTGGTCCTGGTTAACATTCTAGCAGCAGTATTTTGAATGAGCTGCAGCTGTTTTACAGTGTTTTTGGGGAGTCCAGTTAAGAACCCATTATAGTAGTCAATCCTACTAGATATATAAGCATGGATGAGCTTCTCTTGGTCCTTTTGGGACATCAAGCCCTTGATATATTTTTAAGATGATAGAATGCTGTTTTGGTGATCACTTTGATATGACTGGTGATTCGTGAGATCTGAGTTTGCCAGAACACCAAGATTAAACACTTGGTCCCTGGTGTATAGAGCCTAAGAATCCAGCTCTTTACTAATACAAGTTCTCTTTTTTGTTGCCAAACACAATAATCTGTTTTATCTTGGTTTAATTGTAGACAATTTTGGTTCATCCAGGTATTTATGTGCTCTATACAGTGACACAGTGAGTCTATTGAGCTGTATTCATTCAGGGGCCATATATATTTGAGTATCATCTGCATAGCTATGGTAGTTAATGTTGTTGTTCTGTAGAATTTGACCCAGAGGTAGCATATAGAGATTGAACAGAAGCGGTCCAAGAACTGATCCCTGGGGAACTCCGCATGTCATAGCCACCTTATCAGATTCGTGATTGCCAATGGGGACAAAGTAACTCTGGCCATCTAAATAAGACCTGAACCCATTAAGGACTGTCCCCAATTTTCCAGCCTATCCAGAAGCATTCTATGATCTACACTGTCAAATGCAGCACTGAGATCTAATAAAACCAGAACCCGAATTTTACCCGAATCAGTATTCAGCCCTATATCATTTAACACTTTTTTCAGAGTTGTTTCAGTACTGTGGTGACGTCGGAAGCCTGACTGAAATTTGTCTAAAAGACAGCTTGAGTTTACAACATTGCTGAGTTGATTGAAGACAACCTTCTCAATGATATTGGCTATAAAAGGGAAATTTGATACAGGTCTATAGTTGATCTATATAGATGCATCCAGTGTTCTCTTTTTTAATAGAGGCTTAATGGCAGATGTTTTTAGAGATGTTGGGAAAATGCCTGATTGCAGAGAGCCATTAACATTTTGCTGCAGATCAATTGTTATAGAGTTGAAAATAGCTTTGAAAAAGTCAGATGGCAATGTGTCGAGAGAACATGTGGATGCTTTAAGATGTTAAACTGTTTCTTCTAGGGCTTTTTGATCAATTGTATTAGATTGCTAAATCTCACATCACTCTCAATGGAATAAATGTCACTCTGTCTTTTTCTTATCCCTTCTTCTCTCTTTGTCTCTGTCTCTTCTATATTTCTCTCTCATCCAGTTTTTCTTCATCTCTCTCTTTAAATCAGAGTTGCACTGAGGGGTTGGGAGGGAGAACCAGGCTACTGTAGGAAGATGATAAGTTGTAGAGCTGTACTTGCACGACCATAGTTGAAGAGCTGTAGTTGTGAGGTGCTGTAGTTTTACAGCAGTAGTTGAAGAGCTGTCTTTGTAGAGCTCCCTTTCCAGAGTTTTATGTGAAGAGCTGTAGTTTTGAAGAGCTGTAGTTGTACAGCTGTAGTTGTAGAGCTGCCGAGGCCCTGCAGATTAAATGGGCAGAGTGAGCAGAGCAGTGGAGCAGGGTGTGTTGGCACGGCAGGGGAAGGGGAGGCTGCTTGGCATGCTGTGTTGGGGCAGTAGCCAGAGTGGGGTGGGTAGGGGTGGACCTAAGCTGCCGGGCAGTAGTCTGGCCTTCTCATCATGCCCTGTTTCTTTGGCAATATTGGGCCACGCTTCCTGCACGCTCTACACCAGACTTTGGCAAAATGGAAATTATAATATATATTAGATAATAAAAAAATCCCATCCATTATCTTAGCTGGTATCTGCAGTGCACTCTGCAGTAAAAAGGAATGTGCTTTACACATGAATGTGAAAACAACAATAAACTACCTTCAGTTTGGATTTAAGTGACAAGCCAGTAGTTAGTAACCAATTTTTATGAGATGGTATGCTTTATCAAACTGCAAGTTCGTGCTAAAGATAAAAGAGGGGACTGTTTGTTGAACGATTAGTGTGCGGGAATCTGAGTGTTTGTGTACCAGAGGCAGTGGCTTAGACAGTTTGACTATCCTAGGTCACACAACACAAGCAATGACACACTGTTACTGACTGACAATTGCACACTGTTACTGAATGACAATTACACACTGTTACTGAATAGCAATGACACACTGTTACTGACTGACAATTGCACACTGTTACTGAATGACAATTACACACTGTTTCGGAATAGCAATGACACACTGTTACTGAATGACAATTACACACTGTTACTGAATGACAATGAAACACTGTTACTGAATGACAATAACACACTGCATGCATGGATATGGGTACAATAATGGTGCTGAAGTGATCAGCTCTGATACTTTTCAATTGAGCCAAATGCTACACTCATTCTATCTGCCCTAAAAAGGATACTGACATTAATCCTGTCTCTAGGTCCTACACGCACACACATATACACTGGATTACACTTTACGCTTTTTATTGGATTTCTACATCACCTCGGCCCAAATAATCTCAGTAAAGCATGTTAAATACTGTATGTTTCCATTACTACCCTGTGAAATCTCATCAGACCTGGACTAAGACCTATAAGTGATAGAAGACAGAGGCCACACAACATACTGAATTATGACCCCCTACTGTAACATGAGATTACAGAAGACAAGGGTTCAAATACTATTTACATTATTTCATATACTTGGAGCATTTCAGGTTAACACAGAGCTGCATTCAAATACTGTTTGAAATTGTTTTAATACTTGGAGAATCAGAGATTACTACGGACTTGGGTGCAAATACTGTTTGAAATCCTAGCCTCTCTGTGTGGGCAGGGTGTGTCACGTTGGGACAATTCTATTGGTCTGCTAATCCAGGCAAACCCAATTCAGCTCAGATGAAATATCTGACATCATTTAAAATAGTATATGAACCCAAGTCTGGTTGAGAGAATTATGTTGTTTGGGGTGTCACCGTGGATATTTTAATGGCAAAAAACTTCTGTGCGCCTGATATGTGACTGGTTGATGTAATTAATGTTGATGATATTCTGTAAGTCATTATTGTTTTATAAACAGCCAGCTAAGGCAGTTGAGAGGCTGTTGGATTGACCTTTCTGTATCCATAAATGGGGAGTGACAAGTCCTTTCACCGAACAGGTGGAGGCACAGAGATGAAGGGTGGAGGCGGGTATTGAACCCTGGTCCCCAGCAGGGGCTGTATAAGGGCAAGGATCCAGGAGAGTTTATCTCTCGACCAAGGCTCCACACAGGTTCCTTAGTGTGCAGAGAAAGAACTCCTCTCTGTGGATTATGGTGGCGGAGTCTATGGGTCGGGTAAACTTGTAGGAATATGAATTTACATCCTGGTGCAACTTTTTTGTTCCCGTGTTGCAGGAGAAGGTGAGCCTATCAGAAGGCAGCACGGTCGACCTGAGGAAGCCAGGAGAGGAAGAGGATGACTTATCCGTGACTGCTGAAGAGGCAATGGAGCCAGACGAATGCTTCCCTGAATGTATGTGTACAGTAGCTACCTGTGTGCAAAGGAGATGTGTCATTCCAGTTTGTGTGCGCGTGTGCGATATAATCTCTGTGTGTCTTTGTGTCTCAGTCTGCATAAATTGTGGTTGTCCCTCTATATTCCAGTCAGTGTTCCATTGTGGTATCGTTATTAAAGCATTGTGTGTTTCTGTCTCAGTCTGCGTACGCCACTGTAAGTGCTGTGAGATCAACACAACGAAGGGCTTGGGTCAGACCTGGTGGAGGCTGAGGAAGACCTGTTACCAGATTGTTGAACACAGCTGGTTTGAGACCTTCATAATCTTCATGATCCTGCTGAGCAGCGGTGCTCTGGTGAGACTACCCTCACTATCCTCAGTCGTACCTGACCGATCAGCCTTCATCTCTTACCTGACCGATCAGCATTCATCTCTTACCTGACCGATCAGCCTTCATCTCTTACCTGACCGATCGGCCTTCATTTCTTACCTGGCCGATCAGCCTTAATCTCTTACCCGGCATCTCAACCTTCATCTTTTACCAGGCTTCTCAGACTTCATCCCTTACCTGAACTCTCAGACTTCATCCCTTACCTGACCTCTCAGACTTCATCCCTTAGCTGGCCTCTCAGAATTCATCTCTTATTTGACCTTGCAACCTTCATTTCTCACCTGACCTCTTAGAGTCTGCCCATAAGGCCACGTTTAATATGCAATTGTTGCTAATTTAACACTGTGACTGCTTGATTCTAGCTAGTAGTCCTTAAAAATCAACAACAGTAACATTGTGGAGAGTGGCGTTGTTTCTGTATACAATGTGGTTTAGAATCATCTGTAGTTTCTGTCTTGTCCTTCTGCTCTAGGCATTTGAGGATATCTACATAGAGAAGAGGAAAGTGGTGAAGGTTATATTGGAATACGCCGATAAGGTCTTCTCCTACATCTTCGTCCTAGAGATGTTCCTCAAATGGATCGCCTATGGCTTCAAGAAGTACTTCACAAACGCCTGGTGTTGGCTGGATTTCCTCATCGTTGACGTAAGTGTTGGCCAGGCATGTTTATGGAAGAGGTGGACAGGTAGATATTGCATACTAACTTAACTGTGGGTGGTCTAAACATTGTTGTGAACTGTACTGTACCCTGAAAGGTCTTTTGTACAGTCAGCCAAGCCAACGATGTCGTACCCTTGCCAGTTTGCACCTTAATTTTTTTTTGGGTACCACCACAATGGCAAAGCTGTTTGTCCCTCTTAAGTGGCAAAAAGGTATCTCTTCTCTGCACCAAATGCCTCGGACATTATAGTCTTACTTACCCAAACATGCCCTGGAGGCAGACATGTATTTCTTTGGTTGACTGCTTTGAGGGGGCCGTACGTTCTAAATGGGCTTAGTGCACTGAGATTTGGCCAGTGTTAGTACTCATACCCAAACCCTAACCTTAACCCTTAACTAACCCTAACCTTAACCCTTACCCTAAATGTTTTAATGTAAAAGTTACATTGAGTGACATCAGGGTTGGAATGTAAGCCCATTGAGCCAACCAATCACATACATCTCTGCATTCAGGACAATTCAGCCTGCAAGACATGTTTCACTAGGTTAAACACCCAACTCTATGTGCCCCACATGTAAACGCCTGAACTTTGGGTTTATGCCTGACTCTGACTTAAACCTGGGTTCAGTGTCAAACTAATACCTTATCTGTTATGTCAAGAAATCTTTTCCTCTTGACAAGGATGATCAGTGTTAGGGTCGCTATTCTGAGGATAGGCCTTGTTGTTGAGGTAGGGTTCCACCCCAGGAAACAATACTGTACTCTAACCATTTGTTTCTGAGAATTTTACACAATGCTTATATCCCGTATGGTCTGAACTCTGTTAAAAGCGCATTGGCAATAGTTATGTTTTGTAGTATATAATATTATGTTGGCTAATTACATTGAACATGGCAACTCTGACATGCAGGAAACTCATTCATACAAAATGGCACCTTCCTATGGATGTGCAATTCTAGACGTGGGACATATCCTGTGTATCATACAGATATACAGTTGTAGCTCTTTGCAAAAGTATTCAGACCCCTGACCAATTCTCTCATATTTTCAATTCTGACACTCTACATCAATTGCTGTAGGGTGACATTCCTTTGAGGTTGGGAGATTTGTCATTGCTCCCAGGTTGTTGCTGTAAATATTAATCTGTTCTTAACATACTTACCTGGTGAAGAGAAAACTAATTTTGCAACCGGTTTACTTGGCTTTTTTCAAGATGAATATTTTTACTGGCACCTCAGTGCAACCTTAAAGAAATATATTATGGATTTTGGACAAATGGTAATGTGAATCATTATTTTTTTTAATTCATCTTGACTTTATATCTAATAAATTAGTGCCATAGCTTGTAGCAGTAAATTCCCTGCCTTGCAATTTTGCTGTGTCATTGCAGCAAGGAGTTCAAATCCTGGTTGCAGAATTGTGCTCGGTGCCTACCAGAACCGTCTGGGTTTGGTCAGGTGGATTTTGGACAGAGGTTTCATGCCCTGTTGCGCACTAGTGACAACTTGTTGCTGGCCAGACGCCTGCAAGCTCAATCAAAATTGTTGGCCAGAGAATACAAGTTTTTCAGGGCACGTAGGTTCCGGTAAATACTTCCTGTTTGGGCAAGCAATATGAAAAGACATAGAACGGCTTGGCAAGATGGGCATCCGAGGACATCTTCATGGTCCATGGTCTCAAAAATTTTTCCAAACTTGCTTGCAAGGCCATAATCGTCAATTGGACATCACAAATTTCGGGATAGAGAAAAACTGGCGTCAAAGTGCGAAAAATAATGAAATAAATAAACAATGTGCAATATAGATTAGTACTATATCTCCCTTACTCTACCCGATAGTGCCATAAAGGCTAGAATTATATCTCCATGCCCTTACCTTGCTTCCTCTGATTTTGCCCGCTGGTTCACAGATCGGCACTGACGTGTCTATAGCAGCTGTTAGGGTAAGTGTTAGTAGTGAGTTGACAGGTGAGTATGGGATCCAGGTTGGAAAAGCTGCATCTTCTGCATCAAAAAAGCTTCTGTGTTTCCTCACTTGTAAGTGCTTCTCGTTGAGATATCAAAAGCCACCGTCTTGTCCACACTCAAAAGTAAACAACAATTGCCTTTTCAGCAGAAAATGTATTCACTGCAAATATGTATTTTTCTTCATTTACTTTATTCAGGATCTTTATTCCGCTGGACTGAAAGATCTGAAGCTTCCTAAGGCTTCTGCGCATGTGTATATCACATTCTGTAAATGTGTATAATTCATTACGCTGTAGTGAGGTAACCCTTTAATAAAGTTTGATCAAATCTGAATCAATGTCTACAAAATCATATAAAGGATCGCAGTTTTCTACATAACCAAAACGAATATAATAGCATACCATAATTTTACTATAAGACAAACACTAAAATTTCTCTCACGTGGCCAACAGTCCAACAACATCCTCCAATAAGGAAATTATACAGGTAGGCTATTCTACTGTTTATTTACACCATCTGCTCTAAAATGTGTTCACTGTACATCATTCATAACAACACTCAATAACTAAAGAAAGTCTAAATGCATAGCCCCATGAAAATTATTTAATGTCCCCTGGGTTACAATTCAGCCAGTAATCATTTATTTTCTTTTTCAATAATAATCATTCACTATTGAATGCAGTATTTTTGTCTCACGTTAACATAATACTATGCTATTATATTTGGTTTTGTTATGTAGAATACTGATACAGTATGTGATCTTACAGACATAGATTCAATTTACTTTATTATTGTCCTACACCAGAGTGCATTTACGCCCATATTTTACTATTTCCGTCTGCCTTAGAGCGGAAGTTCTTGTTACATTTCCACCTCGGAAGACCGATGCAGGTTTCTAATCAATATTTACAAACTGAGGTGGGAAGGTCTTGCTGCCTATGTGGATGGCATGTTGAAAGACGAAAGATAAAATTACATGTTGAGAGATGTGTCTCAGGTGCACATTGGAGTTTCACTTATTCAAACATGACTTGGAGGTAGATCTGCCCTGAAGGCGGAAATTAATATGATTGGTCGGCTCAATGGAGGGGGCGAGACTTTGAAATAGGCTGAATGGTCTAAGTAGACATTTGAACAAGATTACTGCTTGTCCCTACCCTAAACCTTAAATCTAACCCACCCTAACCTTAACTCTGACCCTTACCCAAACCATTAAAAACATTTTTAAATATAATTATTTTAGAGTTGAAATGTAAGCTCCATCCTCACCATTGAGTCAACCAATCATATACATTTATTCACATTAATTTCTGCCTTCAGGGAAGATCTGCCTCCAGGACATGTTTATTAAGGGAAACTCCCATCACCGTCTGTGATATTTGTCTGACTCTTGTTGTTTGAAAATTCCATTGAAACTGAGTCAGATTTTTGACTTTTGTTTTCTCTTTTGTTATCTTTTCAGCAAGCTAAGTTACTACCTCGATGTGTTTTCTAAATTGCAGCCATAAATCTGCCATAAAAAGATATATTCTTTGGTAAAATGGGTAGTCTGATTTTGAGCATTTGGCAAGTACATTTTTTATACTGCTGTGCTCTGGGTTGAGTGGTCTTTTTTAGGGCCAATAGAATGATAGAAAATGATAACAATAATTTGCTGGATTAAAATGTAAGATGCAAAAACAGTTGGCCCCTATTCAGTTTGGCTTCATGGCTGGGCTTGCCATGAAATAGTGTACTGTAGACTGTGGCAAAAATAGGTTTGGCTGTCAGATTAAGTCTGATAAGACATTTAAATAAAACTCAGCCCTGAAGAAAACGTATGCTGAAAATAATATTTATGTCATCTCATAGGAAACACACAAGATTGTCACTAAGAAATCCAAGGGGACCCTTTCAGGTTTGAATCTACAAGGCCAAATATATCATTTTGACAAAAATGATGTTCTGGCAGACAAAAGATCCCGAAAAAGTCCAAGCCACAAAACCCACTTAGAATGCACACCGGACCTTGGCTTTTATATCATACAAATGCACTGCCATGTATTCTGAGGTTTGTCTATAGAAGATGTTAATGTTACTGCACTGCTCATTTTACACATATTGTTTCATAGGTTGTCATTGTTTATCAACAGACTGAATTAAAATTGTTTAAATCATTTGTAGTGTAGGTAGAATGTCAGCAGAAACCAAAGCTGTCTGATGTTTGGCTCTGTATGCAGTCGGTAGTCAGTAGTAGTAAAATCTAAAACTGAGGAGGTTCATCTGTCTGTCTGTCTGTCTGTTTGTCTGTCTGTCTGTCTGTCTATCGTCTCTATTGTTTATCAACTTGTGGCTGGGTTAGGTTAAGACTGTGATGGCTTCAGGAATGATAACTTCACAAGATCCAATCAATGAATTTATCAATGATGGGCTAGGTTAACATTGTGATGGGTGAAGGAATTACAGGATAAGATCCAATGACTGTTTCAACACTATTCCTTATTTTGTTGTTTATTGTTCAACTCTTCAGCCTATTGTATGGTTTGTTCTGTGTACTTGGAGCCAAGTAGTTTTATTAGTGTATTTGATTTTCCCTGTATCTTTTTTAGATATGTTCAACAAAATCCCTTAAAATATACTTTTATTAAAAAAAATGTTTGGGACCATAATAGCACTTAACTGGAATGAAGGATATAATTTGATCATACAAGTGCAAATTGGACAATCAGATTTGGCTAAACCATTGATTTATCAAAAAGAAGAATAGAATATTTTGTTATGCTTCTTTATAAAACCTCACTCTATTTCACATATATGCATATTTATTATGTATATATAGCTGAGTATGTACGCATGTGCATTGACTGTACATACAGTATGTTCGTCCTTGTCAGTATTTTATCCCTATTCCATCCCAGTCATTCTGTCAGTAAATCTGTTTTCCATAGATCATCAATCATGCCATTTTGAATCATAGCTATCACCCTCGGGCCATTCGACAGCGGAATACCATACTGTTTTGTCTGTTTTGGATGTAGAATAGAGTGGAAGTCTCAAACGTTTATTTAAAAAGATGCCACAAAATCAAAATTCAAAATTACTACAAGTTAATTTATTGTGTTCCTAACTGTGGAATGTCCCAATGTAAAGCACTGCTACAGTCTAAAATGTTGGTGCTGATATTCTTGGCTCGCTGTTTGTCACTCTTTCATGATTTTCTTTTCAGCAATTACTCTTGATTTAGGACGTTTTGATACATTTTATTTACTTAGTTGTAACTGGATTTACTTGAAAATATTATGTATAATACATTTTTGATCCATTTGTGTTGTATGCATGTGCGCATCCACGCTTTACTATACTTTACTATGCTGGTGAGAACCACAAATATTCAGAAGGATTTGAAAATGAGCAAAATGTAATCTTGTTTGTACATTTCACCTCTCCTCATGATGGAAATGCTCTATTCATCTCAGGGGTTGTGTTTAAGCTGTTACTGCAGTGGGCTAAGAAACACAGTGTTTTTCTGTACCCTGTGGTGACTACTTTAGTCCCCTAAAGTTATTGCCAAACATCTTGTCAACGTGTAGACAAAAAAAGAGCAGACATCATCCACTCTTCTACTTTTCAGGATAAAAAGCTGTCTTTACAGACAAACAAATGAGTGAAAGTGGTCTAGAGTGATCCCAGTAGGAGGTTTTATTGCAAATGTATTTTTTTGTCTCTGAAGACAGATTGATATCTGCTCCATTTTTTAGCTACACGTTGACAAGATGTTAGGCAATCAGTAGAGGGGACTATTAAGCCACTGAGCATTTTTGAATAGTTACCCCAGGGTACAGTAACACCTTTTAAGGGGTTAGACTTACAGTTAGTGTTAGTGGTTAGAATTAGGGTTAGGTTTCTGGTTATTTTTCTGGGGTTAAGTTTAGGGTTTGCGAAATAGGGTTTTGAATGAAAATACAGTGCCGTCGCCCTACAAGGATTTAATTTGAAAATGTGTGTATGTATGTGCCCGTGGATATGTGTGTGTGCTGGTATGTGATCCAGGTGCATGTGTACATGTGGAAGTCCTCACAAAGATAGTATAACCTGCCAAAAATTGGTCCGTACAAGGTTTTTTGGTAGGTCCCTTCTACAAACAATGTGATTTCTGGCTTAAGGGTTAGGTTTAGGATATAACCTACCATTAGGCATAATGAAATTACTGGGTTCCTTTTAGGTTGAGGCTTCTTTGTTAGGGCTAGGTTAGGTTCAGGCATAAAGTTTAGGCTATTAAGGTTAAGATGGGGTTTAGAGCTTGGGAACATGGACTTCTGGGTTAGGTAGAAAAACGGACATGTGTGTATATGTGTGTGTGTATATGTGTGTGTATGTGCATTCTCCGCATCAGCCTGAGGATAATGGCGGGGATTTGGGTTAGGTGTGGTCTGACAGAAAGATGATCTCCATTTTGTACTTAAGTGGCAGAATCCACATCCCCAAATGTTATTAAGAGTGATTCCGAGGTCTTAGCTGACTGAGTGTCTCTGTGTGCCCTTTCAAGGTCTCGTTGGTGAGCCTGGTAGCTAACTCTCTGGGCTACTCAGATTTTGCTGCCATCAAATCACTAAGGACCCTCCGAGCCCTGAGGCCCCTGAGGGCCCTGTCCAGATTCGAGGGCATGAGGGTGAGATGTTCTTACACCGTGTGCTCTTTCTGTTATAGGTGTCTTGTGTTTTCAGTCATAGGTGCCTTATGTTTTCATAATGTTTTCCCTTTGCACTGTATAGCTGTTCCATGTTAAATGTGACTCCACCTTCACATACCTGTTCCATGTTAAATGTGACTCCACCTCCACATACCTGTTC
>JACXGI010017252.1:0-14443 GCA_016801175.1 Esox masquinongy
TAGCCAGGAGGAGAGGCCTCATTTAGGGCAGTGAATTCATCAGGCTTTAGCCACGTTTCACACAAGCCAATAACATCTAGTTTATGATCAGAGATTAATTCATTTACTGCAACTGCCTTTGGAGCAAGGGATCTAACATTTAGGAGTCCCATTTTGAGATGCGAGGTGATACAGTCATTTTTATTTGTGACCGAGGTGGTGGAAGGCTTTATCTTAATAAACTCTGTAGTTTGTAGTCTCTATACTTGCCAGTTTTGGACTTCGCTAGCACCAACCCCAGATTTGCGGCTATGTCGGTGGCTCTGCCCCCCGGTAAACAGTGTACGATCGCCGGCTGACTCTTTAGACTAATACTGCGGGTAATGGAATCGCCGATGACTAAAGTTTTCAGTTTTTCCGGGCCACCGGTAGAAAATGCCTGCCGATCATTCCCCCCCCGAAGACGGCTCGGGCCTTGACTCCGACTCCAGTGGGGAAAACCTGTTGAAAATCTCAGTCGGCTCTAGCAGCGACCCAGGTTTAACTGGTCGACGGCATTTCTTCCCAGTGACCAAGAGAAAGTTCTTGCCCGGCTGCAGGAGCTGTGCCGGGGGGCTAACAACACTGTCGTTTCTTCCTGGTGGCACAGATGCAGTTTTTTCCATTTCTACACTAACATAATCCTTGCCTGACATTTGCGCCTGAAGCCGAGCCTCTAGCTCTGCTATCTTTACCTGAAGACGATAGTTCTCCTCCGTGTTGTAGCTACAACAATTACAGTGATAAGGCATAGTAATGGTACTTAGCTTTGGGTGTTCAGGGGTGAGTAGTTCCGTTAATTATGTCCAAATAGAGTCCCGGTGTAGAAAAGTTGGGTAAAAAGGTCAACAGATAAAAATATTGCATTGGTAAACTCTTAAAGTAGAATTTAACCAATTAGTTTACAAAGAGTAAATTCAAAAAAAAGTTTGGCAGGTAGCCAGGTAGGTAACAGCAAGCAGCATACAGCACGGCAACAATCCCACAAATCCCTTTCTATCTTTGATACTTGTTCTGTAATTGTAATACTCTTTTTATATATTAAATTCATTGGTTACATTAATTAATTGACTATTTGGAATTAATGTTAAAAGGGTCAAAATCCAGTTCCTTCAATCCACAATCTGAGCTACATAGTTGACAGTTACTACACAAAAAATACATACATTAGATTATCTTTCAATGAAAATGGGGACCTGGTTTCTTGCAGCCAGCTGCCGAAATCCGTGGCTCTGTCAATCTACAGTGATTTATCAAAAAAATGACTCAAATTTTATTGCATTGTGTCTCTCCTTCACCAACAATTTAAACAGGTTCATTTCATTGTAGAATAGAGTTTATTGTAATTTAAAGGGGACACCTTTTAAATTCTGTCTGCCACTGGCACCATGTATGCCCTACCATAAATAAAAAGGGATTTTTCTATTCCTCTCCACTTCCATCTCTTGCAGTCTCTCATTCGGGCGTTATGAGTGTTGCTCTGGCTTGGACACAGTGACAGGTGTCTGTAGAGAAGCTTCTTGTTCAGGCCAGAGGAAGTGACCTTTCACCACTTCTTGGTACTTAATACAAAGTAAAAAGTTCACACCTCACTGAACTGCACAGCCACACATTAGCACAAGCCCACAGGCATATGCGAGCACACTCCCATAAATGTACACACACACACACACACACACACACACGCGCCGTTACATAGGGTTAACCTGTGGGGACGTTGCCCCGTCCAATGACCAGGCCAATACAAGACGCCTGGCAGTTGGCTCAGCATACATGAATACCCACCACCTGGCTGCTTTGGCACAAAAGGACATGTTCCAGTCACCCTTTATGCCCTGCCATACCAGGCAGGGCATAAAAAAAAAACAATCGCTTGCGGTCTTACATCTCAAAGATGTATCATACAAGCCCTGCCCAGAAACAGTTGGTTTGGTTGATGTGACATGGAAAATAAACACCTCCAGACACATGTGGCTCTGTGGATTGGTCTGTCGTACTAACATGCATTTTTGCATGATGAAACAGACGTCTGTAATGACACACTGACAGACATACAGTGGATATAAAAAGTCTACACACCCCTGTTAAAATGCCAGATTCTTGTGATGTAAAGGAATGAGACAAAAAAAATCATGTCAGAACTTTTTACACCTTTAATGTGACCTGTAACGTGAACAATTCAATTGAAAAACAAACTGAAATCTTTGAGGGGGAAAAATGAAAAATAAAAACTCACAATAACCTGGTTGCATAAGTGTGCACACATTAAACTAATACTTTGTTGAAGCACCTTTTGATTTTATTAAAGCACTCAGTCTTTTTGGGTAGGAGTCTTTTAGCATGGCACATCTTGACGTGGCAATATTTGCCCACTCTTCTTTGCAAAAGCACTCCAAATCTGTCAGATTGCGAGGACATCTCCTGTGCACAGCCCTCTTCAGATCACCCCACAGATGTTAAACTGGATTTGTGGATTTGGATGTGTGCTTTAGGTCGTTGTCGTGCTGAAAGGTGATCTTCCTCTTCATCTTTAGCTTTCTAACGGATGCCCGAAGGTTTTGTTCCAAAATTGCCTGGTATTTGGAACTGTTCATAATTCCCTCCACCCTGACTAAGGCTCTGGTTCCAGCTGAAGAAAAACAGCCCCAAAGCATGATGCTGCCACCACCATGCTTCACTGTGGTTATGGTGTTCTTTGGGTGATATGCAGTGTTGTTTTTGCGCCAAACATACCTTTTGGAATTATGGCCAAAAAGTTAAACCTTGGTTTCATCAGACCATAACACATTTTCCCACGTGCTTTTGGGGGACTTGATGTTTGTTTTTGCAAATTCAGCCGGGCTTGGATGTTTTTCTTTGTAAAAAAAAGGCTTCCGTCTTGCCACCCTACCCCACAGCCCATTCATATGAAGAATACGGAAGATTGTTGTCACATGTAGCACACAGCCAGTACTTGCCAGAATTTCCTGCAATTCCTTTAATGTTGCTGTAGGCCTCTTGGAAGCCTCCCTGACCAGTTTTCTTCTCGTCTTTCTCTCGTCATCAATTTTGGAGGGACGTCCAGTTCTTGGTAAAGTCTCTGTTGTGCCATATTTTCTCCACTTGATGATGACTGTCTTCACTGTGTTCCATGGTATATCTAATGCTTTGGAAATTCTTTTGTACCCTTCTCCTGACTGATATCTTTCATCAATGAGATCCCTCTGATGCTTTGGAAGCTCTCTCCAGACCATGGCTTTTGCTCTGAGATGCAACTAAGAAAATGTCAGGAAAATCCTACTAGAACAGCTGAACTTTATTTGTGATTAATCAGAGTCACTTTAAATGATGGCAGGTGTGTAATGACTTCTATTTAACATGAGTTTGAATGTGATTGGCTAATTCTGAACACAGCCACATCCTCAGTTATAAGAGGGTGTGCACACTTATGCAACCAGGTTATTGTAAGGTTTTTATTTTTCATTTTTCCCCCTCAAGGATTTCAGTTTGTTTTTCAATTGAATTGTTCACATTATAGGTCACATTAAGAGTGGAAAATGTTCTGACATGATTTATCTTTGTCTCATTCTTTTACATCACAAGAACCTGGCATTTTATCAGGGGTGTGTAGACTTTTTATATCCGCTGTACATGCCTAGGTTAAATGGTCATGACGTAACCAATATGAAATTGAATCCTTTGTTCAAGTGTGTATTGTAGCTAATTAGCTAAACAATGAGGCACCATCCCAACCTGTATAGCAACATTACAATGTAGCAATGCAATGAGTATTGTGATGACTAGCAACCACTATCAACATTATGCTAGCCAACTAGGCTCACAACCGCTGGTTTTAATGTGCCAACAGTAGACTGCTAATTGCCAACATAATAAGACCTCTTTGTTGCGTTTGTGATAGTGAATTAGTTACTAATCCACTCTGTGTTTCTGTTATTTTGTACAACCCCTGAAGTAGCCATGGTTTACAAGTGTTTATAATTGTGGAAGAAACTCACAAATCAAAGGATTATGATTTTTGTTGTTTTGAGGACTGAACATCATGAAAACTCAGTCATCGGCGGAATTCTCGGCATTCAATCAGTCAAATGTATTTTATACAGCCCTTTTCCGCATCAACTTGTCACAAAGTGCTTTTACAAATTCCCAGCCTGAACCCCCAAGGAGCAAGCAACTACAAGAATTGTTGGGGAAAACTCTCTAGTTGGGACGAAACTTAGAAAGAAACCTAAAGAGGAGCCAGAGTCTGAAGGGTGGCCAGTACTTTTCTGGCTGTGCCGGATGAAGATTATCAGAGTACATGACCTTTTGGGCCACATAAATATTTTTGTATGTTCAGATGACCAGCTGATCAATAAATGCAGATGGGCTGTGTCCAGACTCTTCAAGCAGAATCCAGATCATTTGCACAACCACGTGGACAAAGACATGTACAACCAGGTGGGCTGTGGGCAGTGACAGCAGGAATCATCACCCAGACCTGCATGAGCAACACAACCAGGAGGACTTTAAACAAGGACAACTACACTATGTGTAGTCAGGCCTGGGGCTTGGTACAAGGTCTCATGTCCTCCTAAGATTCAATAGGACACCAGACAAATTAGAGAGAGCTTTCCTTGGATCCATAAGGATACCTCAGCATATGATTCAGACTGACCCGTCACAAGCAGCGTTTTAACTAGGGACTGAGACGGGGGAATCAGGAGACACTGTGACTCCACCCAAAGATTACCCCAGACAGGCCATACTACAAGCCCTGATTCTCCAGAGATCCATCCAGTAAATATTTTTTCTATGCCTTTTGAATATGAATAAATTTTTTTCATTTTAAATAGAGCATTATTGATGGTTTTATTGTTAGCAAAAGATAGAAAGGGCAGTAGAGTGAGAGAAAAAAAGAGAGAAAGAATGAGAAAGGCCGGGTAGAGAATTTTACCCTAATCTGCCAGCAGAGGTTGATATAGAGCAGTGGTCATTTCTTGGGTATCCTAAATCTCCCTCAGACTGGAGCAATGGCCAGGAATAGCTCAAGGATTAGGGCTATCTCAAGGATTAGGGTGAGCTCAAGGATTAGGGCTAGCACAAGGATTAGGGAGAGCTCAAGGATTAGGGCTATCTCAAGGATTAGGACTAGCTCAGTTTTGGTAGTGATCCAATTCTCTAACCGCTAGGCTAACAGCCTTTATGTGTGTGTGTGTGTGTGTGTGTGTGTGTGTGTGTGTGTGTGTGTGTGCACATATCTGTGTATTGTGTGCATGCGTTTGTGGATGTGTGTCTTTTTAATGAAGTGGTTTGAAGAGAGAGCGTGAGCAAATCAGCTTTGACAAGCGGGGAACGAAGTCAATTAAACAAGCATCAGTCTCTCTATTCTCTATTCTCTCGCTCAGATGAAAGGTCGCCTTGGTGTCCTGTTGCCAAGTTACACGTCTCTGCGGTGATGAAGTGCCACCTATAAAGTGTATATCTGTCTTATTGCAATTCTCCTCTCATTCTGTCTCTTTTTCTGGCTTCTTTTAATTTGCTAACATGGAGTAGGTAGATGGGTGTGTATGTTTGTTCGTGTGTGTTTGCATGATTGTGTGGGCAAACTAGATATCAGGCTTCTGAATTGTTAATACTTAGGCTTTTGATGGCCATTCCTATCACAGTCTCTCCCCTCCTCTCCTCCTCTCTCTCTTTCTCTCCAAATCCCTCTACCCCTCCAACTTTCTTTACCCCTCTTCGCGCCCTTCCTTGGATCTCCATATCTCTCTCAGATTGATGAATGAATGGGTGCTATAGTGTCGGACGCCTTTGGCTACCAGCACACTCTTACACTGAGATAAGAGACAAGAGATCCAGCCACACAGAGACCAGGACAAAAGCCAGCAGAATCCCTGGCTCCGTGGCGTTTAAGATAGAAATGTTGAAGTAGGAGAAGACAAGAAAACACATCTAGATGGGAAGGTGAATTCTATGTCCTTCGAGGGAAAAGTACTTGTGCTCTCATAATAAAGCCCTCTTGATTATCCACCTCTCCAGAGAGTATAGATTCACTATAGCTGCCTTGATTGTTCACTTCTCCAGATAGGACAGATTCCCTGCTTTGATAAGAGATATAAATCTGGACCGATCTGCTTTCTCATCATACCTCATTGGAACAGCTGAGGACTGGATGTTTGGAGGAGTTAACAAATCAGAAGATAACAGTAAATTAGGCCCCTGAAACGGTGCACTCTTATAATAATAATTATCAGTCTCGGCTGTACTAGTCTCTCTCGCACACACACACACACACACACACACACACACACACACACATACAGAGACACACGCAGTGTGTCACAAACTGAAACAGAAGAAACATTTGCTGTGGATCTTCGTTTAAAACGTTTAAAATCAGGATGTCCAGGTAACAGTCCGTAAAAGTTTGCATTGTTCTGGACAAAAGACATTGTGGACAGATGAGACAAAGATGAACATTTACCAAATTGACGGCAAGAGGAAAGCGTGGAGAAATAAAGGTTTCACAGCATACCACCTCATTAGTGAAATGTGATTAATGGGGTGAGAATTTCTGGTTGCCACTTTGAATGGATCACTTGTCTTCATTGATGATATCATATCTGACAGCAACAGCAGAAAGAATTCTGAAGTGTACAGAATCATATTCTCTGCTAAAGTGCAAGAAAATGCCTCCCGACTCATTAGTCACATATCATGACCCCAAACAAACAGTCATAGCGTCTATGAAGTTTCACAGGCGGGGAGGTTTTGACTGGTAGGATAATCTGCCAATTTAAATCTTAATACTGTGCGTTTGTTGGTGTGTTTGAGTTTGTATGCATGAGACAAAGGGCGGGATTCAATGCCTTTTAGAACATGGCATGTACATGGCCCTGTCAAGAAAACCCTAATATTTCTATTGGTAGCATGCACTGACTCGTTGCCTGATAGCTGAACCATTCCACCAATAGCAGATCCGTTGTTAGTTAAGACATCAACAGTATTCCACATGTTCAGATGCATACATCAAGCCAAGAGAGACATTACGTCGCTCAAACTACAAAAAGAGATTACTCACGCAAACCTGATAATATTTTGCTCCTGTTAGCTTAGCCTCTAATGGATGGATAGAATGTGGAGTAAAGAAAAAGCTGTTTTTATTTCTTTATCAGAGATCAATCCATACCACCTGTTTACACACAGTATCTTTTTTTTATAATGTAGAGATGTTTGTTCTGTCTCTCCAGTACAGACAGTAGGACACTGCGTTCCTGTATATCTGATCGGATTTCCTCTGGTACCACCGTGAACTGCTCTGAGCAGAGAGGAAAGGTGTGGATGTGGATTCTGTAGAGATAATGGTCTTCTTTACACGCACCTCACGGAAGAAAATCTGACACACTGTCAAACTCGTCTCCGTACATTTCTCTCCCCTCTCTTTTCCTTTCTATTCTCCCTCTCTCTCTCTCTCACACACACACAATCTCAGAGAATCACTTTTGCTACCTACAGTACATTTCTCAAGGACTTTTCAAAGTGTGTGGTTCAGGTACAATGTAATGTAGTGGAAGGTTTTGACTTTTACCGGTCTGTGTTGCTCCTCAAACCCCAAGTCCCTCTCTTCATAATGGGTAGAGACAGGACCACCTCCCCCTGTTGTAAATACCTGTGAGCACGTTCAGGTGTGGGACAGTCAGAATAGTGTAGTGGCGTTGATTTGCTGAATTGCCTGCTAGACTTGCTATCTTGTTCTGCTTGTTCTGTCATCCATTTTACAGTTCCTTTTAAGTTGCTCATTAAGATAGTAGTGTCTCACCATCAGGCCCTGATGAATAAATGGCTGACAGTGAGGCAATGTTTGTGTTGATGATTGACATTGTAGCAGCAGGCAGTCATTTAGACCTGCCTTGCATTGTTCAACCATGTAAAGTTACATTTTTCAATGTTCTGTCATTGTGTTTGTATCCCAGTTGGATGGCAGGAAACCTTCTGCGGTTATGTGCCACAGGTCAGCATATCATGTTGATCACTCATCCATTTAGAGTGAAAATCACTAGTTTGATTGGGTTTCATATCCTTGCGTGCTGGTAAGGTAATTCTGTGACTCTGAGAGGTGGGAGAAAGATCTGGGACAATTCAAATATCCTGTTAGTCCTGTAAGTCACTGAGGAAACGTGGAAATATGACAGGGTGAAAATGCTTCGACATTGCCTGATCATAGGACAGTGCTGGTTGTCATGAAAATCTACGAGGGCTTCTTTGCACTTTACTTGATAAAGCCAAACTACAAGAAAATGAATGACACCAACGCCACATGGGTAGATCCATAAGGGGTCTACCTAAACAGGTTCCTGTCCTGGAAGGGACTGGATAATCTGTAATTGATGTCACACACTGGAAAGATCCTTCATCTAATTTAAATTCCAATTTTAATGGTGTATAATCTTTTGTTGCCAAGTCAGGTGAAGAAGAATGTCCTTTCTAATCACAATTTAATGAGTTTAAGCTTGTACAACGCACTGAGGCTTCATTTCCTTGGAATATTTTAAAAACATATACATATCTTAAAATGTCTCTTTCAGCAAAGGATGCAATCATCTTGTGGGTGGAGGAAGGATGAAGATAGAGAGGTTTAAAAGAACACATTAACCAAAATAAACCCACCGTTATGAATTAAACTGATGTTTGTAAACGCTCTTGAACTACACCGAAAATGTGGTAGGTACAGGCACCTTATGAGAAGACCACATTCACTAAACATTTGTATGGTGGAACAAAATCGTAGGTTTAATAAAGGATTGGAATTATGCAAATTACAAAAAAATCATTAATCTCCCCACAGCTATTTGCTCATCGGAAAAAAAGAACGAAAAACGAAAAAAAGAACGAAAACATAAATCATTCATACATATATAAACGTATGTCTGCCTGTGCAAATAAGATATGATAACTGAATAAGATATGATAAGTTCTCGTCCCTGTTCTAAAAAATAGAGTACGAGACTACAAGCATCGATCGTTTTCAAAACTGCAGAATGCAGCATGGGAATCCAGGCATTTATAATCCACTTGGAACAAACATTCTCGCCTACTGTCAGCGGGGGGAATCCTTCAGATGTGCAGAACGTTGCCTGGTCCCTCCTTGCAAGGGCGTAGGAGTGACTTTGAAATGGGTGGGGGGCACATTTGACTACAGCGTGAATGTTAATGTATTCACCATTATGTCTATTTAATATGTAGATCTATGTATTTTAATAGGACTCAAGTGTTCAGTGTGAATATTCCAATCAGTTTGACTAAGAAAGTAGCAATTTCTGAACATGTAATAGTCCTAACTAGCCCTGGTAAATTATCCCTTGTGTGATTTTTTTGTATGGTGGGATTTGTCAGCTGGAAAGGCATTTCAGATAGATGATAATGTAACCAGAGTGCATTTTTAAAATGACTAATACTACAATGATGTTGGTAACATCTCAGTCAGGCATGTTAGTCCAGCTTTAAGTTTTCCAATCTGCTCCTATAGACAGCCTTGAATTAATCCTTCTCACTATCTTACCTGTTGGTTTTTGGCCTCTCTCCCTCCCACGCTCTGCCTGCCTTTCTGACCAGTGTTATCTCTCTTGCATAAAGTAAACATATACAGTACACCCCTAAATTCAGGGGGTGTCGTTTTAGATCATACTCAATGACTGATTGATTTACATGATAACAGATCAACAGTCTATCTTGGTGCGGCACTTATCAATGATTTACCTGTTGGTTTGTGGCCTCTTTCTCTCCCTCCTAGCCTGATTGTTCATGTCTATCACTTTCCTGCCATGATCATACATAGCATAAACCAAATTCTTAAAATGTTGAACACACTTTTAGGACCCATAGCTATATATAGATTATTCCTTAAGTTTAGACACATCTAAACTGATAAACTGAAGGAAAAAATCTGCCAGCTGTGGTGTGGAAATTGTTACCAAGAGCCAGTTTAGCTACCTGCACTTCATTCACTATCACTTTTTCACAGTCATTGGAACTGCTCAGTGCTATCTAGCAAGCAGGCTACTGTAACGTTTGTTAGATAAAACCTGAAAATAAAGATAGCTTTAGCTACGTCTTAACAATTTTTTCAGCCTAGCTTATATTTTATCATGTTCGTTCGCTCTATATCTATGAAAATGTACTGACGCTTTTACACGTTTTACTTATTGTGAAAACAGTACCTATAGCTACAGTAATCCACTTAGCCAGCCTACACACACTGCTCGTCATGAAAGAAATTCAGAATGAATGAATGTCGGATAAGGTGGCGACCGGGTCTTGACAAGTTCCAACGCGTCATTTTTTCAAAATAAAAGTATTACGCAAAAAAACACTATTGAGAGGGACAATTTAACCCGTTTCTAATATTGAGGGGGGCATGTTGAGGGGGGCTCCTACGCCCTTGCCAAGCCAACCTTCAGTTGGGAATTTTCGGGTTCCGGATATTTGTTTGGCCACGTCATAGGGGGGAGAGACTGTCCACCGCACGAATTCCTCAGCGGTGCTCAAATTTCCTGAAATCTCAGACCTCTTTCGCTTTTCTGCAGGCTACGGACCCACACATATTCAGCGCCCACCTCGCAACAGACGCCCTAACTGAGCCTTTAAAAAAATGGTATCGACATATTCGCATCAAAAATAGATTAAATATTGATTACAATTCCTTGACTATTGACTATTTTACAAGTTTACTTTACAAGAATGTATATATATGTTTAACTTACGTTTGTTTTTCTTTCTCCTTTGCCTCTTTTTCTTCCCAGATGTTGCGAACTCTCCCCTTCCTCGTACTGTTGGCTGTAGCCCTCTGTCAAGCAGAGGTAAGTTGGAATTTTGTTGTAGTTGATCAATGCAAAACTTAACAACGTGTAACTATTTTCATAATCTGATATTACATAGGAAAGTCTATCCTTTTATTAGTTTATAGTTTTTTATTGTACCGATTTAGCGCAATTCGGACAAATAACGACTGTGCAGGAGCACTTAAAATGTAGACTATTCTAGTTGTGATAAACATAATTATAGGTTGGATTTATTTTGTATTTAATTACAAAGGATGTTGTTTGAAGTAAATCCGTTTTGACGTAGCGTTATCCAAAAATGCTGGGCATATCTGAAAAGAATTAGCCTGCTGTCAATCTCAGCAACAGGGACCGTTACATTTGAATTGGAAAGTCTTCATCCAAAGTCTTCATGTAAATTATGCCCGCACAGGTCGTTATTTCATCATAGGTCTATCCACCAAAAGAACTTACATTATCTTTGGTAATGTAGTTTAGGTATGTTTACGGGATCTGCGTGAAGTACATGTGTTTTACTGTATATCTTTGAAACTGGGGAGGATGTATGTGACACTCTTCAACCTCAAAGCTGGAACAGAAATGGACATGCACGCACAAACAAATACACACACACACACACACACACACACACACACACACACACCCTGACCAGAGAATTTCCTCTCTAAATGTTTGTTAGGTAGATGGAGTGATAGTGTTTCACGCAGGCAGGGATTCTCCTTGGTATCTTTGGCTCCTTGGGTAACAGACAGTGTTTATAGACAGCTGAGGGCACTACATGGTGATGTGGAGGGCTGTTTGATGTGTCAGGGTGGTGTTTGGGTGGTCAGAGAGTTTGTTTGTGTGTTATAACACACTTAGGTGCTAAGTAACCACTGAGTAAACACTGAATAATAGTGGTGGGAATGAGTCTTGATACTCCACTCTGTTATCGTTCTCTCTTTTCTCTCCCTCTCTCTCTCTCTCTCTCTCTCTCTCTCTCACACACACACACACACACACACACACACACACACACACACATACACACACACGCCCACACATAAATTCATGCACAAACACACCAGGTGTGCAGGTTTGCACCTTTACTCATTGGGCAGCTGTTGAGCACCTGGTCTGTTCGGCCTTATTTTGGACGTTGTCATGTTGACCTGCTTTAACTGGGTCTAGATGTGTCAACACTGTGTCAATATGGGATTTGATAGTTGTTCAGCTAGACTGCAGTTCATTCCCAGATCTGGTGTTAGATTGTGGAAAAATTGAAATGTCAAAGACTTTCAGGAATTTCAGTGGAATTCCAAAGATTGTCAGGCATTAGGCTGAACTGGAATGACTTAGCTTTTGAGGATTAGCTCTGCCCTGGTTATCATGGGTCATGGCTTGGAAGGGGGGTTGCTTTGGGGTTACAGTTGCGTGACTACAGCTCTCTACAGTCCAGTAGACAGCCGGTTGAGCTAAGTGGGCCTCTACTCCTCCGTCACCTGTGTTGCTACACGTCCAGATAGACTCCATTAGGCCCCACCACCAGTATTAGCACCGGGCCCTTTGCTTAGTGCTGCCCTTGACATTGCCCGCTGAAAATAGGCCCTTTGTGTGGGTCTTTATTGGATCCGTGAGCGCTCTCATTGGCAGCCCTGGCACTGAGAACACTGTGTACCGGCCGGACTCTGCAGAATGTGCCTGTGGTGTAGGTGGAGGAGGGGTTATAAAGACATCTATTCTTTAAGGGTAATTTTATGACCCTGCTAATATACAGCCTGTTGACAGACCCAGTGGAATGTTAAGTTAAGCCACACTGTGTGAAAGGCGATCCGGGGGGCTGTTTAGTTGAGCGCTGCGTTGATATGGTGGTTTTAAGTCATTGTTTCTCAATCCCCATTGTCTTGTTAATGTAGCAGCAGATACTATACCTCAGGGTGTGTGTGTGTGTGTGTGTGTGTGTGTGTGTGTGTGTGGCAGGCAATTGTCTGAGTGTTTGTAGTTGTTGTTATTTGATGGCTGGTGTGAGAATGCTAAGTTATTAAAATGTGGACGTGCGCTCCAAATGTATTATGAAGAAGAGAATGCCTGGGTGCTTCCTGAGGCGAGAAATTGCAGTGTTTGCAGATAAGAAGCTCAGAGATATAGTACACACACACACACACACACACACACACGCACACACGCACACACACATATGCAAATAAACATACATAAATTACCACACACACTTTAATTTAGTCTTCTGGCTTGCAGCATTATCACATACCCCATGGTGATGGTTGTTTTGACGACTGACTAGATTATTCATTTGTCTGAACCCCAGCTTTGAACACACAGGTAACTGAAGAGAAACAGTACATGGCTGTCATGACCACTGTCTCTGTCCTCTCCCTGCTCACACGGTGGACAGTTGACGAAGATGATGTAGGTCGCGTAGAATGAAAATGTTAGAACGCCGATGGTTTGAAAGAGTTTTCACTCTTTCTACAGCAACAACAAATTGTCCCGTTCGCATTTCACGAGCTGCTGTTCATAGACTCTCGACCCGATTTTTGTCGACACCTTGATGCGACGTGCAAAAAAGCGCACCTTTTAGCGGGCTATGTTTTGGAGTGGCATCAGAGGAGCTGCCTCCCAGGCTGAGGTATACTGTAGGAGCTGACAGTGATCGAGTCGTTCCCAGGCCCCATGCTGTGTAGCTGTTGATGACTGTTCTCATTAGAAGTTGCTGCCTGAGCTATAAATACCAAGCCCAGGTGGAGTGAACAGAGCTAGAACATAGGGGACAGGACAGCCTGTCCTCTGTCTCCATTAGTTAGAACCACTCTAATTGTTCTGACTTTGCATGCGCACACACACACAGACAAGTCATGCCACACTAGCTTCTAGGGTTGTTTTATAACACTCTCTTACCCACTTTCTCTACAACCAGATCCATTTTTCATCATCTTACATTTGTGTGTGTGGGTGTGTGTATTTATATGTGTGTTCATGTGTCCTAAGGTAGGACCGGACACAGAGATAGTACTTGGCAACATGTCCTAACAT
This sequence comes from Esox masquinongy, assembly GCA_016801175.1. NCBI lineage: Eukaryota > Metazoa > Chordata > Actinopteri > Esociformes > Esocidae > Esox > Esox masquinongy. The sequence continues at coordinate 13,866 of JACXGI010017252.1, forward strand.
TGGGACCAAACTGGCCCATTAATATCAAGCAGAGACCAGGGAGAGAGACACACACACACACACACCATGTGGCTAAATTCAGGGCCGCTTCGATATGAAACTGTTTATGACGCACCGTTATTGAATGTAGAACAACATTATTTCATGCCAGATAAATAGCAGTGGACACTTGAATTGACACAGTGTGTTGAACATTGTTAATAATCGTTGTCTTTAAGAAGCAACTGAACATTCCTGTCCCCAAAATGGCTGTCCGTTTTACACATTCCATGCTATACTGTGGAGGTCTGCAAACAGGCCCACTTCCTTCTCCAAACACACTGTGAGCCATTAGCCCTGGTTGTGGAGCCTCCCCCGGAGGGAGTAGAATCTGGCACAAACTACCAGTTTCCCTGGCCTGGTTAGGGTTAGGCCCCTGGTCCGGGTTAGGGTTGGGCCCTCCCACCCAGACAGACTGGAGAGCTGCCCAGAATAGGCCGGGAGAGAAGTGAGAGGATGGAGAAAAGAGGTAGAAAACACCAGGAAGAACGGGATTCAGAAGGGAGAGGATGGAGAAAAGAGGGAGAAAACACCAGGAA
>JACXGI010017253.1:0-14761 GCA_016801175.1 Esox masquinongy
TGTGTGTGTGTGTGTGTGTGTGTGTGTGTGTGTGTGTGTGTGTGTGTGTGTGTGTGTGTGTGTGTGTGTAGCGGGAGCACACAGACACTCTGATGCACCTGCGGATGATGCTGTCCTTCACTGACTGTGTGCTGGAGATCGCAGCGCTGCGTGCAGGAGGGGCAGACCTGGGCCAATCAGCTGCCTCCCTCTACCCCCCCCAAGAGAGCGTGGTGGTGGACCAGATCAGCCAGCTTAGCAAGGAGTGGGGGTAAGGGACAATATTCATGGTATATTTAGTACTTGAATGATGAAGTAAATGCAACCAATCTACCATCCAACGCTGTTTTTGCCATTAATGTATCTGACCAGAGTTAGGCATAGTAGGGAATATACTGTGTCGCTTATACAAAATTAGCCTTTCGAAAAAAAATTAAGACTGTTTCGAAAAAAAATTTAGAAAACCCACGCGGTCCATAACGTGTAACGGTCAGCCGTTCATCAGTTTTAGTGAACCAATGTGAGTAAATCACTTCTGGATATTTTGGACTGGTCAGTTATGACTCACTTATGTGAAGGGGGGAAAAAATGTATATAAATCCATTGTTTGAGGTAAGAGCTGTGGTGTCCTTTCCAGGCAGGTGGAGCAGCTGGTGCTGTACATGAAGGCTGCTCAGCTGTTGGCCTCATCCCTTCACCATGCCAAGGCTCAGATCAAATCAGCCAAGCTCAACCCCTCCAGCGCTGTCAAGCAGGGTAAGACCCAAGGCCAGAACAATGTACTATGGTACTGATGGAGGAACGGCAAATGAGGAAAAACCGCACACTTCCTTAACACTTTAAATATGAATAGCGTCCATCCATAAATGGATAATAATAAAATGGCACCGTTTCAGTGTATTTTCCCTGTGCTTTTCCTCCCTTTCCCCAGTGGTGAAGAGTCTAAACGAGCGGTACAAGAGCTGCATCTCCCTGTGTCGGCGGCTCACGGACAAACTGAACCACTTCTTCTCCGACAAGCAGCGCTTCGTGGATGAGATCAACAGCGTGACCGCGGAGAAGCTCATCTACAACCACGCGGTGGAGATGGTGCAGTCCGCAGCGCTGGACGAGATGTTCCAGCAGACGGAGGACATTGCCTACCGTTACAACAAGGCTGCCATGCTACTCGAAGGCCTGTCCAAGATCCTCCAGGACCCTGCAGACATCCAAAATGTGGCCAAGTGTGAGTATTCACCCGTCGTCCCCAACAGTAGATTGGATACCAGTCTGTTCCAGCCGCTCCGTTCCTATGACGTCCGTGGCCAGACAGCCGTGCTCTCCGGACAGGCTGTCAGGTACAGGAGCCGGTGATGTCGTCGTATGCGTGTCAGGTCTCCGAATGCAGGTGGATTGCCGGTGGCATCCAGCTGCAGCCATTCAAAGGTTTTCCGTTTTTAACACAGAATGGGCCATGAAAACCCAGGGAATGGGAGGAAATTATTCCCAGCGTGATGCCGGGATTCATGTCGGCGTGCAGTCCTCCACTACAGTGCGACAGAAACGCGTCTTTTCACCTCAGCCGAGGGGAACGAGGACAGGCCAGTGGTTTTGGCTTCGCTGTCGTTCAGTGCGCAGCTTCACGGAGGACAGCGTGTGTCTAGCTGATGTCGTGCCCCCGCTACCATATCGCACGTTGGCAACTCGTTCTATGTTATTAGCTAAACCCTTGCATGAGCGGTTTTATGTTAGTCATGAGAATCTATTTTGGGGATTGCTAGTAAAGGGAGGATTTATATTTATCATAACGTGGACCGTGTTTCCTAATACCCCCCCCGCCCGCCAACCTCTCTTCGGCGAGATGCTCCACCGAGCAAAAAGGTGTTTGAAAACAGCTGCTCTTTCTGCCTGACAGTTTATCTCAAACTAGGCTGGAGGCGTTGTGTTGTAGCTCAAGTGTTAATAATAATCACCATCATGAACTCTTAACATCTTCGGGATTAATCCATTTACTATCAGTTATCATAAATAGCAGTATTATTGCTGTATTTATAATGGTAGAGACCTCCCCTCGCAGGATTACTTCAACCAGTCTAGTCTGGCTCTGCGCTGCTTTCCAACGAGGTTTGGAATGCACCATGGTTCTCTGAAAGAGCTTTGGCGTGGCAGCCACGGTTTAATGACATTGGACAGTATCTCCAATCACTATTCTCTTAACTCTGGGTTTATTTATCCTCAACAGATAAGGCCAGTGTGGACCGGAGAATCTCTGCCCTCTGCTACTGCACTGTCACACTGTACGAGTAGCAGACCACACACACACACACACACACGCACACACACACACACGGACGGGCAGCTGTGACCTTCCTGTCACCCATCTCATCCCAGAGGGACCACATTCTACGCACTAGAGCGAGATTCTAACAATAGAATCTCTGGGACAAGCATGGAACCCATGTTCCCTCATGTAGCAGTCCAAGCACTTTTCCGTTTTTACTCCTTTCTTGTTCGACATCACAGCAGATAGTATTAACCTTCTTTGGCATTGCAGACTGGACGCTGGAGTGTCTGAGACTAGATGCAGACATTCAATACCAAAGATGATCCAACGTTCTTGGATCTGAGACAATAGTAGGACCTGAATAAGACACAGGCATCTTCTTCAACTGACTGTCAACTGACTTAGAGGACGGCACTCACCATGTGATCAAACAAACTCAACCCCGCTTTTGGTTTTCAACTTTCAGGACTTTTAATTTTGTACCAGAAAGATTTCACATGAGGATAACTTTTTTGCAGCGTTCACTTGCTGGCTGGAACTAGAAAAATGTCCTTATTTCGATTGTCGTTGAATGCAGCATGTGATCAATTAAAATCAATCAGCAAGTCAGAAATGTCAGTTTCCTGGTTCTGACAAGCATGTGAATGTGTGCATACTGTGGGCCCAGAGTCACCCTGAGTCAGCTTTTAATCAAATCACAGTTATTATAATGTAAAGGGTTTTACTGTATTACAGTTGCTGTCGTGACTATTTATTGGTGTGGGATAGGAGATACTCTGGATGTCCTGGTATTCTCTTTAGTATTGAAGTAGAAGAAGTAACAGATTAGTACATGTAAAGGCAGTCGGTCTGGCCAACACTGTAACAAATACACACTCAAACGCACAAAAACATTCTGAACAACACAGCAGGGGCGGGCCACTGTGCTCCTAGAGTTCTGCAGGCACTTCATTTTTGTCCTCTTTAACTTTCCAGTCAATCACTGAACTGTTCAGTTAACTCAGTAGTGCCTGGTGGCAACAGTATTACCTTTGCAATACATGTACATACAATAACACACACACTCACGCACTTGTTACACACATGGTGGATGGAAGCCCGAAGAGCAAAGTAACCTGTCAGTTTGTAATTAGATGTATTTGGTTTTGTTATTTTTTTTATTTTTTTTTAGCTGATGCACTTTATTGTCAAAAGTGGGGGGACACTTTGCCCTGACAGGTTTGAAAGAGAGATGTGAAGGCTGCGAGCTGTAGCTCAGGTGGATTACCGGGATTGGGGAGGGGGTCTCTCACCCCCCTTAGCCCAAAACCCCAACTGCCCTGCCTCAGCTCTCCCTCTCATTGCTAGGCAACCTGCTTGCACGCTCTGACTCTAAAGGTTGCCGACGGTGTTAGAGGTCATAAATGTCTGGTCTGTACCCATCTCTACACCACGGATGGACTTTTAAAATAATAGGGCAAGACAGAGAATCTAACTAAAATGGATGTTTACTTTCCCCAAAAAAATGTTTTGGGATGAGCAGTACAGGCACCTGGGGATTAAGAAAAGAAGGAAGGGAGGGGGGTTCCTGATAAATTAACCAAGAGGGCACCCCCGTCTAGGGTGAATTAAGAAAAAAAATCTCAAATTACTTGAGTAGTTATCTTGAGTATCATATACCTAATACAGAAACAAACTTTTTTTTATGTTGATATATGAATAACTGTACCTAATTGTCCAGGAAGTCGATGTTTTCAAAAGTAGAAATGTTTGTATGTTGTGCATGTGATTTTGTTTCTTTCGTTTTCTTTCCTGAATGAATGTGTGTGTGAGAGCACAGCGAGCGAGTGGGAAGGTCAGTAAATGAGACGCCACTGGATGCCCTGCCTATCAAAGAGCACAAACCTTTTTATGTACATAAAGATTTGATAAGTACTTTTACCAGTCTGCCATGGGTTCAGTTCACCCTACCTCCACTAGAGGGCCCCGGCACAGAGGAAGTAACCAACAAGGCAGCTGCTCTTAAAACAACTTCCTCTTCATTTAAAGACTGTTCATATCCTATACGGGATGGATATTTGGGAAGAGATAGAATCTTATGTGTATTGGAAGAGAAAAAGGCACAGCCTAGCATCCACTCAAGTCTGCTCCATTCTCTCGCCAAGCATCCGCTGTGCTCTGTAGTGTTTGGGTATCTGCACTCGTCAGGCGTGCAAAAGGCCAGTGATCATAGAACGTCCATAACAGACGAGGAGCTGCCTTATAAGCCTGTTTTAGTGGGCAGGCTCCTTTGATTTCCTGTTGTACATGTGTGAATAGACTCGTGTAAATGCATACATTTGCAAATGGTGGCCACTAGGCCTTTTAATGATGTACTGTTGTTGTTTTTTTTTCTAGACATATCTAAGTTTTGTGTGATTTTGGTCTGTTCTTCTCGGCCCTTCCGCGCCTGCTCGTGAGCACTCCGTACCACAAAAAGCCTTTACCGCAAACAAAGTGGAGGGAGAAATAAATACACACATTAGTCATAAACCTTCTGAACGTACCAAATCCATGCATCATCTATATTGCTGTAGTTTTTTGCCACACTCCCTCACTATTAATGGTCTAACTATGGACTGTTTTAGAGACAAGGTATTGGTTTTAAGCACATGTTATGCCCTGTGAAGTTATAGAGTGACTGTAATTACTCTTTCATTTGAACCTAGCTCGAGCTGAATGGATACCATACCCCCCCCCACCCACCCACCAACCGACCATGAAAATTCAACTGATTTACCATGCACCTATTTTTAATGAGAAATGTTGATGTTTTACCAAGGGCATCTGTTTATGGATCTCTACAAATGCAGCCTTTGTTAATTAAAAAGAAAAATTGAAGCTACATGACATGTCTGTGTTGCTCCATGAAAAGTAGTATAACAAAGAAATCATGTGATGTTATAACAGTAAAAGCCATTAAGAACCAATATACAGCTTGAAAAATAAAAAAATACATTTTTATCTAATGGACTGTCAGGTACTAGTGAAGATGGTTGTATAGAGTACTTACACTTTTTCAGCCCCATATATTCTTCGGAAATATTACATTTTTAATTATTCTAACTTTTTGTAAGGCTGTCCCTTAACAACAGATTATTTATAAACTGCTCAAAAAAATTAAGGGAACATGTAATCATCACACAATAACACCAAGTCAATTAAACCTCAGGGATATCAGTCTGTCCAGTTAGGAAGCATATGCGATTGTGAATTAATGTCACCTGTTTTGGTGCAAATGAAAGTGACAACAGGTGGCAACAGCAAGACAACCCCCAAAAAGGTAATGGTTTTGCAGGTGGTGACCGCAGACAATTGCTCTCGCCTTACCCTTCCTGACTGATTCTTCTCTAGTTTTGCTAGTGTCCTTGTTACTACTGGTAGCATGAGGCAGTACCTGCAGCCCATTTAGGTTGCCCAGGTAGTCCAGCTCCTCCAGGATGGCACATCCATACATGCCGTTGCAAGATGGTTTGCATCCACAGTCTACTCAGGAGCATGCCCAGACGTTGTTAGTAGTGCATACAGGCATGTGGGGGCCATACACACTACTGAGTCACATTATGAATTGCTGTGATGAAATTCATGCAAGTTGGAACAGCCTGTGATTTCAATTGTTTACTTTGATTTTCGGTGTAATTTTGGTTTCCATTGACCATTGTTGCGTCATTTTGTTCTCAACGAATTTCACAATGTGCAGTAAAGATTTTTTATCTTTAGTACATTTCCTTCATCGAGACCTAATGTATGATTTCAGTGTCCCCTTAATTTTTTTGAGCTGTGTGTACAGATAATTATTTAGCCAGTAGGCTACTTAAGATTTCATCCACAGCCCTAAATAGCCCTACCCAGTTCCACAGAAGTATAACCCCACTGTGTCTGAGTAAAAATGTTATAACTGTAACTTTGTTTCCATCCAATTCATGGTAGATTATCAAGAATACTAAAATATGCATGAAGTAGTCAACTCAGCAAGGTGGTCGTCTTGTTGTCGGTAACGGGCTTCCCTTAAAAATGCAGTCTAGGGCTTTCCAGTTAACAATATAACGGTTTAAACCTACCATTTTCAGCAGGATGTACACTACCATTCAAAAGTTTGGCGTCACTTGGAAATGTCCTTGTTTTTGAAAGAGAAGTACATATTTTGTCCATTAAAATAACAGACTTGCAAAGAAAAAGCCATATCTCAGACTGGCCAATAAAAACAAAAGATTAAGATGGGCAAAAGAACACAGACACTGGACAGAAGAAGAACTCTGCCTAGAAGGCCAGCATCCCAGAGTCGCCTCTAGTGTTTTGCAGGTACTATTTAATGAAGCTGCCAGTTGAGGACCTGTGAGTCTGTTTCTCAAACTAGATACTCTAATGTATTTGTTCTTTTGCTCAGTTGTGCACCGGAGCCTCCCACTCCTCTTTCTATTCTGGTTAGAGCCAGTTTGCGCTGTTCTGTGAAGTAGTACACAGCTTTCTACGAGATCTTCAGTTTCTTTGCAAATTCTCACATGGAATATGCTTCATTTCTCAGAACAAGAATAGACTGATGTTTCAGAAGAAAGTTATTTGTGTCTGACCATTTTGAGCCTGTAATCAAACCCACAAATGCTGATGCTAAAGATACTAAACTAGTCTAAAGGACAGTTTTATTGCTTTAAAAAACACAACAGTTTTCAGTTGTGCTAACATAATGGCAAAAGGGTTTTCTAATGATCAATGAGGCTTTTGAAATTATGAACTTGGATTAGCAAACACAATGTGCCATTGGAACACAGGAGTGATGATTGCTGATAATGGGCCTCTGTACCTCTAGGTAGATATTCCACTTTTAAATCCAGTTGGTACATGACATAGTACACCATTTTTGGGGACCCTTTTTGGCTCGTCAGCACCACTTTTCAACCTGTAGTCAAATTGTTTTGTTTTTTAATTGGTTGATTTTTGTCACGTTTTAAAAAATGTTTGCACAGAAAAAAAGCCACACTACTCATTGTGTGACAGTTTGTATTTGGATCTGTTATAATTGGAACTTTGAAGGGAAACAGCCAAATCCACACCAGTGGTTTTCATGGCACAAAGGTTACTTTCACTACCCTTTGAGTTCTTACAGCTAACCTTTTTAAGCTTTATCTGATACAGTGGATGTCAAATCTTTCCTTAGAGTATGGGTGGGCAAACTAAGGCCCGCGGGCTGAATCCGGCCGCAAGGCAATTCCATCCGGCCCGCAGTATGTAATAAAATAGTTTTGAGGGGAAGTAAAATAAATAACTCATGCGCCCATTCTTTTTACATCTGAATATGAATTTAAATTATTTAGATGTTATAATGGACCTACTGTATAAATGTTTTAATTATTGCTCTTTTCTGGCCCTGCAAATTTTATGATTAACAAATTAAAAAACAAATAATGTGGCCCTCCATGTAACCTTTAAATCCTGATGTAGCCCCTGAGCCAAAAATATTGCCCTCCCATGCCTTAGGGACTCAAATTTCCAGTTTCTGCTGTAGCTCTGAACTAGCAATCCTGATTCATCTATGCAAGGCCTTATGCGGATTAGTTGACAAATTACATCGAGTATGCAGGACTACCTCTGGAATCGATCAAATGGGCCTGCAACGAGGTCCAGGGGGAGGGGTTTGAAAACCTCAACTCTTAGAGACGTAGTGAGAGGACCACATAATAATCATCTGACTCGACGTGATGGCAATTCTATCAAATGCGCTTATGGAATTTCCACCCAAATGTCCCAGATAATAAATTGTACTTAGACAAAATAATGATTGTACTAACAGTTGGCCTTATTACTCGCACAAAAGCTGAATGGAAACGTAGTTAATACAAAACACTTAATTTCAGTGCTGCTAGGACCGGCCTCGCCACTAGAGTGCGCATCGTTCCTCTATTCTATACAAAGTTGCAAAAGCTCACAAGCTATTGGAAAAAGCTGAAGGGTGTTAGCGGAAAACCCGTGACTTGAGTGATCCGCTAAAAAAAGTCGGTGATTTTTGTCTAGCCATCAAGCCAGAATAGGTCGCATCACAGACAGCGAAAGTACCCACAAGAACTCTAACTTGTGGTAACTGCACAATGATATGGAATTTACAAAAATGGGGGCGGAGGATTGCAGCATTCCATGGCGATGTAAAGTAGGATACACTGGATTGTCCGGGCGAGCCAACTCTCAACATTTCTATTTGATAACAAAGGTATGTTTAAAATGTGTATACGTGTAAAACTTATCTGATTACGGCATTTTCAACTTTCTGCATTTAAAGCCTGTGCACGAATTCAAGTGATTAGATCATTTATAAAACTTCTCATAGATATTATATTTTAGGTTAACCATTTAAATATATAAGTTTACAGATATTTTATATTTAAAACTCTGACACGCTTTACCAATTCACAGACCTAATCCATCAAACATGTTTGATTGATGAGCATCAGAGAAAGTGGCCATGTCCGAGTCGAGAGCAGCAGTACGAGTGCGGACTGATAGATCTACAAATGTACTTGCGTTATAAATAACGACTCATTATGTGCAGATTAGTTGTTCAGTCACAATTTACCCATAATACACTGCGTTTTTTATCATTTTGAACACAGACGTGACAAGTGGCGTTAAAGATGCAGTTTGGCACTTTGAATGACAAACTATTATAAACCTCCCATTTTGGGCTGGGTGTGTAACATTTTGTTTATAATATGTACATCTCTAAGTACACTGACTATCATATCTCAGTTAGCAATGAAATTCCATGTTTTGACGACATGGGGTAAAAATCGGCACGTACATGACATAGTACCGCATAGTACACGACATAGTACACAGGTGATCTCCGTTGATTCGACAGCGCCACTATTACAACCAGTGGGCAAATATCCCAGAATGGAGGATCAGTGCAGGATCAGTCAAGTCTACTACAGTAGATAGTGCCTATCAGATTTTATTCTCAGGTACCACATGAATAAGCTTTGCAGTCAAAAACATTGATTCCTTCAACTTGCCTAGTGAGTTATTAAAAAAATGTTTCTACATTTACAGTGTTTGCATAGAAAGTTAATAAGACAATTAGCTGTCATGGTGTGTTTCCATTGAACTGTCTTGTGTTAATAGTAATATTTTTGGAGATCAAATCCGTAGTGTTTTATGGGAAATTGTGAATGACTGTTCTAAAAATGTTACTGAGTCATTTTTTAAAATGCAAGGTGATTTGTAGATCATTCAGTCGACTTTCGCCCGCAGTTTTTTGTTCGTTATTCAGTCCAATGCTTGGCCCTTAAAAACCATTGGACTGAATAAAATAATACTTTATTGCAAAAACTGAATACACAGAATGTGTATTTTACAACACAGAAAAGTACTTCCATTATTGATTGCAGCACATACTGTATGTCATGTTCAGCTATCTGTTTCATATCTCAGAAAGCAATAATTGACAAATACTTGCTGTATTATAATTATAACTACTGGCCTACATCACCACATCAGTGTCATGGTAGAACTTGTACTCATAGGTCTTACAGATCTAAAAAAAGTGTGTTTTTTTTAAAAACAGTTGTCACTACACATGTGGAATTAAAGTTCGGTATTGTTATTGGATGGTTTTGTGCCAATAAGGTGCATTGTTATTGGCCCCGCTGGCATGGGGGTGATCATGAACGTCTGAATTTCTCAGTCTGATTTTGCAATGCTAGCAGTACATCAGTTTCCAAAATACTGCTTTATATTTTTAGATTTGCAGTTTGTACAAGTTCACTATGTATATTTTCTGACATGTGTGTCTATATATTTATAATATATATACAATACCTGTTAAGGATTAAGGAGCTTATGGAGTGCTTTTCATGTGTATCTTACATTCATATATTAGAGTGTTATCTAGCATGCTCAATTGTAATGTTCACGTTGGTTCTGCTAAAATACGGTTTCCATGCTACAGATTTATATCCACATCCATCAACACGTTGCTCTGCACATCCTGATGTAATTATTTTGTCGGTCGTCAGAGTGGGACCACTGTCTGAGGTGACTTATTTTATAAGAACACAATGCAAGAGTTAACAATTACATCTGTTATGCTGAAACCTCAAAATGAAATGCAAATTGATGAGGTGACATAAAAGGATTGATTAAGTAATGATTAGTAAATGTTAAGGACATTTATTAAAAAAATTTTTAATATAGCTATGATTAGTAAAGGATGAGTAAAGTATTTACTAGTCCTTTATAAATGCATTGTGTTTAGCCTAGTCACTGTAAATTGCAACCTATAATGTTTTATCACTGGGCATATTTCATCTGTAATTAAACGGAGACAATGTTTGACCAATCCCATTCAAACAATGAAGTTGGCTGGTAGTCATAATTTAAAATGTATACCCTATCCTATGATTAGCTCAGGTGTGAGGCTATAAGGATATTCCTGATGTATCGAGAGTTGAGTGGGCGTCAAATGGATTCTGTTAATTAGGTCCACTTATTTGTCCTGGTGAGCCCTTCCCAACTACCAAGTTAGTAAGTTAGCTAATTGGCAAATGCAACATGGTGCTACTTAAAAAAATGCAATTGATAGTTTGAAACAAAGTCTCTGTACAGCTCCTTCATTCTAGCTAGGAATGCAGATCTTGGTTGTGGCGTAACGACATTGCCCAGGGTCTCGCATAGGGTGCACATTTGCTTGGCATTGTCTGGGGTTGGTGTGATGGATGTCGGACAGGCTTGCCTCTGTCACCGCAGCATAGTGACTCCTGTGGTAGGTTGAGTTCCTACAAGCTCAATTGTGGTTATTGGTCAGAGAATCACTATCCGCACAACATATGTGCATGCGTAATAATATCTTTAACATGTGATATGTGACAAATGATGCCTTCGTGTATCAACAAAAAATCCCAGTGGGCCTCCCTGTTTTATGTGAAATGTGTTGTTGTCACCTACTGTATGGTACCATGTTGTCTTTGAGTACATCCCAACACAGTCTATTCCCTCTGGATATACCCCAACATACATACGTGTATGAATTTTACCCCTGTAGTTGGTCCCATAAAGATGTCATCAATCTTTGGAACACATCTTGTCAAACCCTGTTGTCCAATTAGCCAATGAAAAGGTCAATGAAAACATGCCCGCTGAAGAATGGTAGGCTGCTAAACCAAACGGAGGGTTAGGTTTGCCACAGCTGCAGGAAATCCGACCCAGAACAAAATCATGTTGCTGACTTTTTACTCACAAAGTCCCGGAGCCCTCCAGTTTATGGCATCTTGCAAGCTATTACAGTTTTTATAGACGGTGTAAATTCAAACTGCCTTTGAATTAGTTCTTTGAATATTTTGTTAATGCATGCAGCACATTTTAGAGCAAATTAAATTGCTTTACAATCATGAATATCATACCATATTTATTTAGCAAGATGTCATCACCAACTAAAATGACATTATTGCTTATACTTTTTGTTCATTTGAGATGAGAAAACTGTTGGTGTTCTGATATAGCCTAGCCTATTCTCTTTTTTGTACTAATACTTCCATTAAACCTGGTTATTCGTAATATCAGGAATTAATTAAACTGAAATGGATTAACATGCCCACAACAACATCCTAATTAGATTGTTAGTGGGCTTTAACTTCGGGAGCAGTTTGGTAAGATATTTTCTATAACATGGTGAACACTTCTGTACATTTATAGGTGTGTTGTATTCCAGCACTTTGGATTTTAAATATTCACTCACTGAATGGGTTAAAAAGCAGTCTGTCAGCTTTAATTCGAGAGGATTTTTTTTCCATATAAGATGATCCATTTCTGTATTATACCCCATTTTGGATGCTCAGAGTGTAGTATGTCTGGTGAAGTTAGGAAGATCTTGAAAGATGAGCTCCTAAAAGTGTGATCCTAAATGTTTTTTGGTGCCTACAGTTTCCACTGAGCTGAGATGAGGCACGGACAGACGTTATTGTCACGTAATTATTGTGGTTAGCGTTGGTCTGATTTGACAACTTGGGTAACAGCAGTTTACAGAATTTATTGGTGAAAAGATGAAAGCAACATCTGGTGTGGAAAGTTCACGGGCCCCAGTAAAACAGCAGCAGACGCCTGGATGGACAACGTATCTAACAACTCCAGAAGGGGTAGAGGGGAAGACACTAATTAGCACCAATGTGGTAGACTAGTCTTTTTTTTGTCACCGTCTCTACTGTTTGGCTTTATACTCTCACCTGCTTTCTAATGAAACCTGTCATTCTGGCAGTTTGGTCCGTGTGTAGGGAGGACACAGGCTTGTAAGTATTGGATGAGAGAAGGGTAGAGGATGGTTGTAAGTGTTGACTGTGAGAAGGGTAAAGGACGGATCCCTAACTATTTTTAGGGGGAAATAAGGTAGTAAAGGTAATCCAGTGTTATAAAAAACATGCATCATAATTTGTAATCATTGATGTTTGATAGAAATTTTTTTATTGACAAGTAAGGGGTATACAAAATAAACAGAAGAAATCTGCCTCTTCTCTGGTCAGAACACAGCAGAAGGTATTAAGGCTTGCAGTCAACAAATCCAGACAAATCAAACAGTGATACATATACACACAAAGATGGCAGCCATCTCCCCCTTGCTCAAGAAATTGTCCCTTGACCCAGACAGCCTTTCAAACTACAGGCCTATATCCAAACTCCCATTCTTATCTAGAGTACTAGAGAAGATTGTGGCAACTAAACTTCACTCACACCTCAGTGCTAACCAACTTTATTAGGTTTTCCAGTTTGGCTTCATGCCAATGCATAGTACTGAGACAGCTTTGGTGAAGGTTGTTAATGATCTGCTCATGGCTGCAGATACAGGATCCCCCTCCATTCTGATTCTTCTGGACCTCAACACTGCTTTTGATACAGTAGATCACACCATTCTACTCCAGCGCCTTAGGGAGCACACTGCCACCTCTGGGACTGCCTCAAACTGGTTCAGCTCTTACCCCTCTAACCACAATCAGTATGTTTCTCTCTGTGAGGCAGGGTCAGAGGAGTTCACATTAACCTGTGGTGTCCCACAAGGGTCGGTGCTAGGACCAATTCTCTTCCTGCAATACATGCTCCCACTTGGCCAGATCTTCAGACATCACAGTGTTCAATTCCACTGCTACACAGATAACACACAGGTGTACTTTAAAACCAAACCTGACCCAACATCTGCCATGTCAACCCTGTTCAACTGTCTGGATGAGGTAAAACATTGGATGCAGAACAATGTCCTCCAACTCAAAAGCAGCAAGACAGAGACAATGCTTATTGACACCCCACAGTAAATCATCAACTCCCACAGCATCTGCCCTCCCACATCATTCCCCTATCCTCAGTCATCACCAATCTGGGTGCGAAATTTGACCCTATGCTGTTTTTCCTACTTACTCAGAATTAGGGATGTGCATTGGACAAGATTTTACTATCCGAATAGTATGTGTTATTATTCAAATAGTATTCGGTTAACCGAAATACATGTTTTTAAAAACTACCAATACAACATGAGTGCTACTACATAACACGCAAAAGAGTGGGTGTAGTTCCCATGAACATTGGCAAAAGAGCGAGCACGCATATGGAGAAAGCAATGTGGTAGACATGCAAAACTCTGCTACAGAACTAAAAGACAATATTTATCAACACATAACATTGAGTTTATTGGGTGGAGGAGTCTAAAATAGCTAGTTAGCTAAGCTAGCCAGCTATATGCTATTTGCTTAACTCATTGTTTTCTGCACTCTCAACCGCCTTAGGTTCCACAGCCTAACTTTACGTAGCGTTTTGTAGCCAAATAATTTTTCCATAGGTAACATTAATTCCGTAAATATATTCCATTTTCCCTTGAAATAGTTACCTTTCATCCACTTGCTAATAGTAGACTATGCAGTATTTATTGGGTCATTCTGACTGACTGGGCCTCACCACACTATTACCGCTTTGATTGACGATCGTAAACAACAAACAGGTGTGAAGCAGCACATGTTATAAAAACAACGTAAAAAATTATATATTTTTTAAATGTCGTGATATATCATCACATGTAAAAATTTGAGATTGGAATTTTAATAGTACTTAGAAAAATAATATTCAGATCTATGTATTTCAACCCAAAAAATACATATAGGCTATGTAAAAAAAATAAAAAATAAAAAAAATGGTGCAAAACTACACACAAGTACTCTAATACTAAATTAATTTCGGATATTCGACTATCCGTACCCATCCCTACTCCAAATGAGTTTCATTCCAGCAAAATTCCAATGACAGTTCAAATTCCATTTGGCTGACTCCACACACTGAACTTTACAGTGGGGCAAAAAAGTATTTAGTCAGCCACCAATTGTGCAAGTTCTCCCACTTAAAAAGATGAGAGAGGCCTGTAATTTTCATCATAGGTACACTTCAACTATGAGAGACAAAATGAGAAAAAAAAATCCAGAGAATCACATTGTAGGATTTTTAATGAATTTATTGGTAAATTCCTCGGTAAAATAAGTATTT
>JACXGI010017255.1:0-14854 GCA_016801175.1 Esox masquinongy
TGGTGAGTCCTGGTGAGTCCTGGGGGTCCTGGTGGATCCTGGTTGGTCCTTGGGTTTGGTGAGTATTCTGGTTCCCTGTAAGTGGTCAAGTCATTTATGATTTGATTATTTCATCTATTATTACACTGTGGTGCCTTTGTAATGCAATTGTACTGTTAAATGGTCATTTAGTGCAGGGGTTTCCAAACTTGGCAGGTATTTGTGGAAAAAAAGCGAGGCACGTATTTCTCCTCTCCCTGGCACCTTTCCCTTGGGTCTTAGTGCTCAAGACAAAGTACCATCAACCCAGAAAACGTCTTTATCAATATTTGCAATTGAGTGATCAAAAGTGTACTTATGTGTATGTTAGGTTTGGCTCTTCATGTCAGTGTTTCAACTTCTGGCAAGATGTTTAGTATTACCAAGTATATTTATTTTAATGAAATCAGTCTTCTGAATAGGAGAACATGGTTTGTCAGGGCTGATTCCTTGAATGGGTTCTGTGTGTCTCAGGGTGGTCAAGTGGTCTAAGCGGCTGCCTCCGATCTGCCACAGCAGAGATCAACACACTGACTATGGGATAGTCATCTCTGGCTTAGGGGGAGATCAACACATTGACTATGGGATAGTCACCTCTGGGTTAAAGTGCAGAACGGCACGTGTCAGATGGAGGCTTCAAAAGTTTCTGTTACAGACACCGGGCTGTAACCACTTTGCCATCTGATGCTCCCTAAAGGCTTGAAGTGTTCTGGAAACTTACTTATGTAGCCTGGAAAAACTGTCCAAATGAACCTGACGTGACCGGCCCTCTCTTCAGCTCTGTTCTCTGGCTGCTACTTTCCTAGGTGATTTAAACATGAACATGAACAGCTCAGAAATAATCTATGTTTTGGTTTGGTGTCCACGTCCCCTCTCCTAGTCTTGTTGGAGTAGCGGATTGTGACTTATTTCATCAATTCACTTCCACTACAGGCAATGGTGAGAGAAACTATGTTTACTGTTTTTCACAACTGATTAAACACATATCCTTAATATGTACTCCATTTTCTCAATTCTATAAAAAGTGTTGAGATTCTATAAACAGAGGTGGGACCAAATCATTGTCTTACAAGTCACAAGTTAGTCTCAACTCTTATCATTCACATCCCAAGTCAAGAGAGACATGTCTAAGTCAAGTCCCAAGTCAAGACAGACATGTCCGAGTCAAGTCCCAAGTCAAGACAGACATGTCCGAGTCAAGTCTCAAGTCCTAAACTTGTTTAGTTTTGAGTCATAAACAAGTCATAATGTGCTCTTCACCAAATTTAATATTAATTTCATATTTTCAACAAGAGTAGTAGTTAGTATATTACATTTACACAAGTCATGAATGTTTTTTAAAGTATATATATTTATTACTTACAAATAAACGTTATATTTCCATGGCAGCCATGAGAAAGACAAAAAATATGGTTGTGCTCTCACACTCTGTCCAGACATATTCTAGATATACTCTCCAGATATATTCTAGATATACTCTCCATATATACTCTAGATATACTCTCCAGATATACTCTAGATATACTCTAGATATACTCCAGATATACTCTAGATATACTCAAGATATACTCTCTAGATATAATCTAGATATACTCTCCAGATATACTCTAGATATACTCTCCAGATATACTCTAGATATACTCTCCATATATACTCTAAATATACTCTCCAGATATACTCTAGATATACTCTCCAGATATACTCTAGACACTTAAAACAATCCTGCTATTATCATCATTTATTAAAAGGTAATAAAAACAACTGCCACTGAACTTCAAGTAGGCCTACAATTTGAACAACAATCGAGGATCGCAATGGGGCGCAATCAGGTGGTGTAGGCTTGTACACAATTGCCCAACCTCTACACACACACACACACACAACCTCTGTGTGTGGTTATAGCTAATTTGCTTGTCTGCTGTCAGATTCAAACTGTAATCCGTTAAATGAAGAGTTGATATGCTGCACACTCTTGTAACAGCATAATTTTTTATATTTGGGCTTGGGCAGGATATCAAGTCAGATTGAGTCAAAAGTCCAAATAAAGTCACGAGTCACTGGTGTTACATTCAAAGTTGAGTTGCAAGTCTTTTTTGATTTTGTCAAGTCGAGTCTAAAGTCATCATATTTGTGATTCGAGTCCAAGTCATGTGATTCGAGTCCACACCTCTGAAACACACTTCTCAAAACTCACCATATTGACCAGGGTCCACATTGTAATCATGTGACTAATAAACATTGTGCTCAAAACCATATTATCTGTCATCGAAACTAAATGTTGCCTTAAGAAGCCACCCGAAAGCATCAAATACAATGACACTACTGAACACCCAGGGCACACTGGAGAGAGAAACACTTATAAAATGCTATTACCATAATGTCTTCCAGAATTTTCCCTATGAATGCTGCACTTTGCATGATACTATTGACTGTACATGATGTCGAAGAGTATGCAGAGCACACAAATACCACAATTGTTCCCTTTTTAATGTAGTTCACCAACACTTGAATTTAGCTAAGAGGCATTTATGGAAACCAAAATAGCTAAAAAACAAAAAACAAGGGGGAAAAGTAAGGGCATGTTTTCACAGGAACAGAGTTTTCTCTAGCCAGGCCGTGGGGGAAATATGCCCTGGAATGCCAGACCAATCCCTGACAGGGCTCCACTGTCATGTCCCCAAAATCTTACCCCATGGCAGGGTGGAGATGAGTCTGTATATAGATTTCTGTCATAGACCTTCCACTGCCACACAGAGAACTCAATGGGGGAGAAAAGGGTGTGGGGGGTTTAGTGGGAGGAACAGATTTGTGAATCTTGGATTATTGATGAACCAGTTCCGGACCAGAATAGCATGGTGGAAATATACGTTGTCCCGAACAACACAACATGGCTGCTCTAGGCACATTTCTCCTCTCTACCCATTGTGGAAAATAAATTCCTGTTGACCATCCAGGAACGGCAGCAGATGGTTGTTTTTATAAGGGCCAAGAGTAGCAAGGTGTTTAAGGTTCCCTTCGTTGCTGATGGTGTGTAACGTTTCCAGGGTGTTTAGTGTCATGGAAATCACTAAATGGGAAAAGCACATAGACTATAGATTCTTTTCACAAATAAAGCTTTATTCAAGATTTGTAAACCAGGAGCAGTTAACAACACTCTCAGCAGAGTCAGGTCAAGAGCTCCCAGTTGAAGGTTGAGCTCAGGCCTAAATACATTCAGTACTGTCCACTGTGTTCCCCTCCAATGCATGTTGTTGCGAACTTCGGCAACAACATAACAAGATGTCTGCAAAGCCTTGAGAAGTTAGCCAAAGCTATACCTAGCTGCTGTAGGCACATCCTGTACAAGTGAGCAAAGCCGAAACGCAGATACACAATGGCCTTATTAAATGACTTCATTATACTTAGAATAAACCATATAATTTCATTGTACTATGAAATAACAACATTTCTACCACATTAGGAAGTCAGCATAGGCAGAACGGAGATTCACAAAAACAGGTAAGTTTAATCCAATAAGTACTTAAACAGCATAAACAATGTGAAACCAAACTCACATCCGGGCAAACAGAACCAAAAGAACAGATCTAAATACTAATGAGACAACACAGAACAGGTGGGAGCAAACACAGGTGAACCACATGGACTAAGCAATTAACAAGGACAGGAGAAGACAGCTCCAGAAGCACCGAAAAGGCCACCCAGGGCAGCCCGAGGGAGGGGGGCAGGGCCGAAACAGGACCCCGCTGTATAATCCCAGCCGAACGGGAACTCATGACAAAGAGAGCCTGGGACCACTTCGGGTTCATCTCGGCAGGCTGGGACTATGTGGGGTTCATCTCGGCAGGCTGGAACCATGTCGGGTTCATCTCGGCAGGCTGGGACCATGTCGGGTTCATCTCGGCAGGCTGGGACCATGTCGGGTTCATCTCGGCAGGCTGGGCCCATGTCGGGTTCATCTCGGCAGGCTGGGACCATGTCGGGTTCATCTCGGCAGGCTGGGACCATGTCGGGTTCATCTTGGCAGGCTGGGACCATGTGGGGTTCATCTCGGCAGGCTGGGCCCAGGGCAGGCTGCTCATTCTCATTGTCTTCAACAACCTGGGAGCAATTAGGTGTGATTGGCCAGCTCATTGAATGAAAGATTTTTCACCTTGCCGGCTCAGGGAATCAATCTAGCAATCTTTCAGTTAGTGGTCAGATGATTTAACCACTAGGCTGTTTTCTAACTCAAAGCCTTTCCCAAACCTTAACTCTTAACCCTAATACCAAAAATCCTATTCAATAAGAGCATGAAAACCCATAAACAAAAGTCTTTATTTAAGAGTTTTCCATGAAAATATAAATAATGATAATGCAGCTTTAGTTTTTAATGGCAAAATGACTGTATAATCATAGTGTAGATTAGTATAACAATAATGTAGCTGTGTTTATTAATAGCGTAGCTGAGTATAATGATGATATAACCCAGTTAAATGATAACGTACTGCTGTTCAGGGCCGCTCCCATTCATTTCAAGCTAAGATGGTGCCAGCTAAGATGGGTTGTACCACCTATCTAGGAAGGCGCGTGTGCATGGACGACTAGCTAGCCATAAACTAGTGTGAGGGTGCCTTTGAAAGGAAGGGCTCAAATAACACTCATCAAGATCTATTGCCTAATACACCTATAATCTACTCTGATCACAAGCTTTTTGGCCAATTCCACGTAGATGATCATCTGAGCTCATAAAGGAGCTTGTCTAGAAATGGGAATGTTACATCCAAATTTAATCTGCCATGCATTATAAATAATCACATGATTCATTTTGGATTGTAGTTACTTTTAGTATGGCCTACGGAAAACTAGCTGCGTCACTGAGATGCAAATCCAACAGAATTTGAAATTAATCCCCACTTACTAAAATAACTTCATGATTTACAACATTTATTTTCTAGATTACTTTTCCAATATTCTAAAATATGGCAAAAATAAACATCATGAATGTGATGTTGTGTGTAAAACAGCAATGTCATGGTTTTAAACAATGTAGGCCCAGAACCACTTCCAAACATCTGCCGTCCATAGACTTTCTGGTTTCTAAATACCCAGAAGGTGGCAATATGCCAAGGGTCTAATCAACCTATTTCTCATTCAAAATCTCTATAAGAGACCGCATACAACCAACAAATTTAGAAACTGTCAACAGGTAATTTAATCAGTACAAAAACGTTTCCAATATAGCAGCAAGTTGGACTTTAAAACAGGAGTCCTTCTCCGTGATGATTCTTGTATTCCTAACTTGGTGTAGGAGTAACATGGGTCCTTGTTCAAAGTAGTGCCCCACATGGGGAATAGGGTGCCAGTTGAGTGTGGTTAGATTCAATCCCTGCCTGAGGTGTTGCCATGGAAATAGAATGAAACTAGAGCACCGATGATCAAATAAGTTGAATTTTGACAATTTCTGTCATGAACATAATGTAAACGGTTTGAGTAGAGGGAGAACCATACCAAAAAATAAAAAAAAGTGGGACAGGTGGAAATAAAATGAGCAAACAACAGGCCAACAACAGTGCCTATCGGTTTTCTTGGATAACACAAAATAGTGATCATGAAGTGGTCCTAAATAATGAACTGCCACGTGATCGGGGTGTTTATGACCGATGTCCAGAACAGTTCATTATAACTCTGTCCTTTCTGCCATTGTGTACAAGGCCCAGGTAGCATTATTTTATTTTGTCTGTTCTCTCTCTGCTCCCTCGCTACTCTTTACTCTCTTTCTACTCCCTCTTCTCTCTCCACTTTATCCACCCTCTCTCTATACCTCCTCTCATCCCCCATTCCAAACACAGACCCCTGTGTTATCGGGAGTGCCCTGGGCGTTCTCTCTCCAGAGTGATTGATTATCCTTCAAGACTGCTCCTCACAGCTCCTCCCGCTCCCCTCACCTCCTTCCCTCTCTTCCTCCCTCATAACTCCCTCTTCCTCTGTGCCCTCTCTCACTGAATTAAGACAATTCGATTCAGTGGGGTTTTATTGCCATGGGAAAAATCTCTTTACATAATATTTAAAATGCACCATTTGTTTACTTTTGTGGAAACACCTTTGCTTGTATTAGAGCAGTAAGTCTGTTTGAATAGATCTCTATTAATATATCACTGTTGTTCAATTTCATCCTACTCCTCTTTGTAGAATCTCCTAGACACAGCCCTCTATAGGTCACTCCACAGATTTTCTATTAGTTTGATGTCTGGGCTCTGATTGGGCCATTCCAGGACATTGATCTTCATTTATAACCAGCCACAACTAGGACTGAGTGATTCTTTGAGTGATCCCTGTAGTGACCGCAAACACACATCCTCTCTCCTACACACACACACATCCTCTCTTCTTCACAAACACACACACACACACCCCACACATACTCCACACACACATATCCCCCCCAAACACACACACACACATCCTCTCTTCCTCACCAACACACACACACACACACACACACACCTAAATCCTGTCTCTCTCACACACACACATACCCCCCCACACATACACACATCCTCTTTCCTCACAAACACACACACACACAAATCACACACACACATACACACACACACCTAATTCCTGTCTCTCACACACATGCATACACACATCTCTCTCAACTTGCTCCCAAAGGTTGAGGCACCACACAGAATTGAAACCCACCAGGAACACATGCAAAGTATTTTGAGTACAATACAGGTTAGAATTACATTGATTAGACATTATCCTACCTTAAATGTGAATGTCTTGAAATCCATTGTTCCAAATGTATGCATGGCGTATGGTAATCGATTCGGCTGTGTCATTAGCTAGCAAGCTAAGTACGATGACTTAATGCTATGTGTCATTAATAATTTACAACGGCCAGATTTATCAACCCCTTTCAATCATATTTGTACACTGAACTGGCATTTCCTTGGTTTGAAGCGTGTCCAACGATAGGTCCCCAGAACTGTCAATCAAATAATACACAGCTACATGTGTATTACACAGCTACAGCTACTTAATCTAAAAAAACACAGTATGGCTTAATAATATCCCAGCTTATCAACATGTTTAGTAAAAAAAGAACCAAATCTTACGTCTCTCTGAAATGTGCGCAAATCCGAAGATAATAGCTCAGGTATTAGGGTCAGGAATGTGAATGGCTTTTGGCTGAAGACTCTGTTTAGGTTAGAGGCTTTATGACACTTAGAGTGGCATTTATACCGCAGGCCTTTTCAGGTGGACGGCTGGCAGATCTCAGGTAAAAGGCCAGGTAAAGTTAACTGTGCACTCTGATCTGAATCTGGTATCACACACTGAACTCGCAAATATTCCTGCATACATTTATGGGTGAGACTACCGCAACCCCCCTAAATAATTTCTCTTTGGATCTACATGATTCGCATGGATGGCCTATTTTGTGATCAAAACAGGGAATATCTTTGAAAAGTGACGATTGTCTGAGGCCTGTAATTAGCACTGCTGTGACACCAACCCAGTTCTGTAGTTTAGCTCTCCGGCAGTGTGTTTGAATCAACGCCATGTGTGTTCCAAATGGCTCCCCAAAGGATATAGTGAACCACTTTTGAACAGGGCCAATAGAGCTCTGGTGAAAAGTACTGTACTATTTAAGTAATTGGGTGCCATTTGGGATGTAATTTGGAGAGGCACAGCAAGGCAGCACCGCTACCGAAAGAGAGAGAAACGGAGAGAGAGGGGAGAGAGAGAGGGGAGAGGGCACAGGGAGAGAGGGGAGAGGGCAGAGGGAGAGAGGGGAGGGGGAGGGGAAAGGTAGAGAAAGAGAGAGAGAGAGGGAGAGAGAAAGGGGAGAGGGAGAAAGAGGGAGAGAGAGGGAGAGAGAGTGAGAGATATAGGGGAGAGAGGGTGAGAGAGGCCTAGGGAAGATGATTTGAACTGAACCCGACAAAACACAATTACATTGAAACCCTCAGCTCCATTATGACCTTGGATAAAAGCTTTGCCGCACCATGGAAACATATGCCTCTATTAGCAGTTGGCTCACAACGTCTTATCCACCCTATTCACTACGCACTTCCGTGAATTATGGGCCTGGTCAGAAGTAGTACGCTATGTAGGGAACAGGGTGCCATTTGGGACACCAGCTTTCTATTAATTAATTTTGCTAACTCCTCCATCCTCCCCTCGGCTCCTTTTATAAAAAGTCAAAGGTAATCGAGGAAAGGCGTTGAGGACCAGGAAAGTGGAGACAGAAATCAAAGTCTTTTATTTGTCAAATGCATCGAATAACATAGCGTCATTCTGAACAGTGAAATTCTTGTGACATGGCACACGAGAACTACGGAGCAAGCATTAAGAAAGATATAAAACAAAAATGCAAATAACAATGAAAACTAGCAGGAATTCCAAAGTGTGTAGAAATAGGGAATATGGACAACATTGATAGAAATATAAAATATTATAAATATAAGTGTAATTGTGCCCGTGGGTACATTAAAATATTAAGTTATGCTAATGTACACTGAATGTACATAGAAAGTGACCAGTGCATTTGAAATGTTCATGTCATCAATATGATCATAGATCAGTGTTGCTGGTTGAGAAGCCTTATGGCCTGGGGGAAATGTGTTTGTATAAAATTATATGCATATTATCATCAAGCAAATTACATTTTAAAGCATGAATGCCAAAATGAATGTATACAGTTATTAAATAGAATTAGTTGTTTAATAGATATTTGTAGATAAAACCAAAAGTAGCATAGATATTTTTTAAGTGTACATGCTACTCTCAGAGGACAAAACAAAAGCTGATTTTGTGTTCTTCCAGGGTAGATAGTTGCCTTTAGGTGAAATGGTAGTAAACATCTATAGATGACGGTAAAAGTCAAAAACACCCGCTCTACCTGCCTCTGACCCACCCGCCCCAGCGCTCTGACTCATCGGTGTAAAAAACCTTGGGCAGCAACGCCCTGCTCCACACACCTGATTCCCACCACTTACTAAGAACAGCATTTAAGTCCCAATCTGTCCCGATGTTTGTGTTAAGTGTGTTACATACAGTTCTCAGTTGGTTTCATTCCTTTGGTTTCTTTTGATCCTGTGGAGTTTGAAAAAGAAGCACATTAAAGGATATATGTTTGCTTGGCTCCACATGTCCTGCCTCATTTCGACCTTGACAGAAGGTTTAGTCATTTGGGTTGAGGGTTAAGTTTTCTTTCGCATTGATCTTGTTTTGGTAAAATAATTTTATGGAAAAATAATACAGCTGACTTCTACTTGCCTCTTGTGGTACTACTGTGACTATAGTATCAACAAATGGCACAGAGATATAAAAAGTGTTAACCATGTTAAGGTATGTTTATAGATGTAGTTGGTATTTATTTGCCCATTGTGTTATGACTTATTGAAATAACTATTCATGAGACAGCATGAGATAGTAGTTTTGATGCAAGTAGTTGATTTTGCATCACGTATTTAATGTCCTGCTCGATAACGGTTTTGAAAAAAGGAATTCTGGTCTGGAAAATGTGCCCAAACAATTGTGAAAAACTGTAAAAGGTGCCAAAGAAAGTGGTCCTTATTAATACAAGTAATCAGGATCATCTGACTGGAGCTTCCACACTGAAGCAAGCTGCTACTTTCCCAGAAGGGCTGTGGTTTGCTTCACACAAAAATCTCTCCCACCGAAATCCTTTATTCTTTAGAGTTGAAACACTTCCCCCAGGCTCTCATCTCTTTTCTTCTTCCCTCTCGTCTCCTCCAGGTGTGAGAATAGAGAAACTAATTCATATGGAACAGCAGGAAGGCTTTTGTGTTGTTTTAATATTTCCAGATAAATAAATGTTTCTCCTAAGGAAAAAATTGTTTAAAAAGGTGACAGGCATGACTGTTAATGCAGACACCATCCTGGTAACATTCAAGCAAATGGCTACTAAATGGAATTATGTCTTCTAAAAACCAGGATAAACAAAGTAGAGTTTACTACTTAATTACACAGAGCATGTTTTTGGCTTTTCCCTGCCCAGATTCTGCATGGCTTTATTCTGCCTTCAAAAATGTTAATAAACTGAAAGCAAAAAGTTTGTAAAACTGCCAAGGAGATTAACATTATCAAACCAAACCCTATTCCCTATAATTCACTACTATTACCAATGACAAAGACATCCACGGACATCCAACCCATTCCTCAAAGCCCCTGTGGTTCCGGGTAATGCAGAGAATCTGATATACATCACACCATGGGTTGATGGGGTTTGAATTCTGTTTTATTTTGGGGAACATCTATTGTCTGTGACAATATTTTAAAAGGTTTCCCTGTTGGTCGATGACAGCATCAGGACCAAGGCGACAGACAGCCAGAGGATGCAGGAAGCGCAACCATGATGCAACACAAAGTCACCTTGGATGGCTGTAAAGACAGAAAGAAAGGAGGTTCACATGTCAAGTCGATTATTACATTACATTACAGCGGGTATATTCCCCAAGGTGTGGAATCACAGCGGGTATATTCCCCATGGTGTGGAATCACAGCGGGTATATTCCCCATGGTGTGGAATCACAGCGGGTATATTCCCCATGGTGTGGAATCACAGCGGGTATATTCCCCATGGTGTGGAATCACAGCGGGTATATTCCCCATGATGTGGAATCACAGTGGGTATATTCCCCATGATGTGGAATCACAGCAGGTATATATCCTGACATGGAATCACAGTGGGTATATTCCCCATGGTGTGGAATCACAGCCGGTATATTCCCCATGGTGTGGAATCACAGCCGTTATATACCCTGACATGGAATCACAGCGGGTATATTCACCATGATGGAGACTGAGAGGGAGATGTAACTGTCACACCATCTATAAGTCAAATAGTTAAAAGGTCTTTAGTCATCTGCATATCCAACATCATCCTACACATTTATACATTACAAAGCATTATATAGTGAGGAAATAATAATAGCTTACATTAGTTAGTATTACATAATTACAATGATCATAATAATCTTAATATTGGATTTACACAACTCCTAGAAGTGAAAAACCTCCCAGTAATTCAATGTCTGGCATATTTACCAAAAAGCTCACCCAACGTGCATGTTTGGGATGTTCTGTGTGGGTATGCATGAAAGCAGCCAGTTCACGCTAATATCCAGCAATTTCACGCAGCCATTAAAGAGGAGTGGGACAGTTCACAGACAACCGCCTGATCAACTCTATGTCAAGGACACGTGTCGCCCTGCACATGACCAATGATGGTCACACAAGATACTGACTGGTTTTCTGATCATCGTCGCTACTTTTCTTTAAGTTATCTGTGACTAACAGAGGCACATCTGTATACTCAATTATGTGAAATCCACAGATTTGGGCCTAAATAATTTGTTTCAGTTGACTGATTTCCTTTTATGAAGTAACTCAATAAACCTTTGAAAATGTTGCATGTTGCCATTATATGGGTTTATATTATTTGTGAATATTAGATACTGTATAGTACAGTATATAAGGTATAGATGGTATATAAGGTATATAAAGCATTGCTGAATGCTACCTTGGTGAGTTTGCCTCCAGTCTGTTCTGCTCTCTTCATTTATACCTCTTCCCCATTCCTGTGTTATATCGACTCAGAATAAATCTAGGCTGGCTGGCTCGTCAGACAGGTTATGGCCAATGGCACTAAAGGATGCTGGGGCATCTAATACCTATAGTCTCTCTCTCTCACACACACACACACACGCACGCACGCACACACACACACACACACACAACCCAACACAACTGCATATACATAGAGAGGTACAAAGTAGGTAAGGCATGTTTTTCTAACCCTAACACCAGCCCTCTATTCCCCCACATCAACTGTAAGGAAGATCGATCACTATTCATTATAGAGATCCCTGGTGAAAAGTTGGGCACTACAGAAGAAATAGGGTGTAATTTGGAATGCATCTAGGTCTTGGCACTACATAAGGAATAGGATATAATTTGGGACGCATATAGGTCTGGGCACTACATAAGGAATAGGATGTAATTTGGGACGCATATAGGTCTGGGCACTACATAAGGAATAGGGTGTAATTTGGGACGCATCTAGGTCTGGGCACTACATAAGGAATAGGGTGTAATTTGGGACGCATCTAGGTCTGGGCACTACATAAGGAATAGGGTTTAATTTGGGACGTATCTAGTTCTGGGCACTACATAAGGAATAGGGTGTAATTTGGGAGGCATCTAGGTCTGGGCACTACAAAAGGAATAGGGTGTAATTTGGGAGGCATATAGGTCTGGGCACTACATAAGGGATAGTGTGTAATTTGGGACGTATCTAGTTCTGGGCACTACATAAGGAATCGGGTGTAATTTGGGAGGCATCTAGGTCTGGGCACTACATACGGAATAGGGTGTAATTTGGGACATATCTAGGTCTGGGCACTACATAAGGAATAGGGTGTAATTTTGGACAGTGTTGTTGCTTCCTGACATTCCAGGCAGTGTTCACAGCAGGTGGATAGACCCCAAGGCCAGGTGGAGGGGTTCTCATTGGAACTCCGTTCCCTTAACCTGAGATCCACAGAAACAGATCAAGTTCAAGACAGCTGAGAAATAGAGGATGAAGCGATACATATTTAACACAATGCCTGAAGTAAGAATTGTAGTGAAAGTTCTCAATTTTGTAAATGAACCAAAAACATTTTACACACAGTATCAAGATTTTAGGAGCTTTTGTGGTTCCAGTAAGGGATTTGTTGGGGGGTGGAGGAGGAGGAACTTCTCACATTTCTCATCTCTCTCTAGAAGGTAGTAAATCTGCTGTTAGGGACTAGAAGATAAGAGTTCTGCATTATTACGGAGGTATATAGAAGATAAGAGTTCTGCATTATTACGGAGGTATATAGAAGATAAGAGTTCTGCATTATTACGGAGGTATATAGAAGATAAGAGTTCTGCATTATTACGGAGGTATATAGAAGATAAGAGTTCTGCATTATAACGCAGCTACTCTTCCTGGGGTCTAAAAAATAATAAAAACATTACTAAATAAAATTTGATAAATTATGAATCTGGTTTTATGGCTGGCCTCAGTAACACAGCAGGGAAAATGGTTCCATGTAACCATAGCTCTGTTTAGTTCTGTCCAACTCCCTGTCTCAGTCCTGAATGTAGTCAACTGCTTCTTCACTCTGAACCAGCAATAGCTGACAAGCTTACCATTCTCATTCACCCTGTGTGTACAACTACATTCCAGGAAGTAAAAGGAACAGTAAAACAACAACCTAAACCAGGCCCTAATGATTGATGTCATCACAACCTAAAGCAGACCAAACTAACATCCCTCTGTCATCACATCCTAAACCAGACCAAACTAACATCCCCCTGACACCACAAACTAAACCAGACGGAACTAACATCCCCCTGTCACCACAACCTAAACCAGCCCAAACTAACATTCCTCCTGGATAACTTGACCTGAGAATAATATTACCTCAAAGATACACTCTACAGGGTCTTTGTATGTGGTAAACCTCTCTACATTCTGACTTGCTCTTGTAACTGTTTTTAATATTATGGCTGTACAAGCTGACTTCTTCCTGCTGAACTCTTGCCAAGTCCCTCTCACTTAATTTTTCCAACCTCAAGAGTATTTTCTGGTTAAATAAACATGACTTCTTCCTGCTGATCACTTGCCAACTTCCCCTAGCTCGGATATTTTCCTGGTTAAGTAAATGTTAAAATTCAAAAGCTAATTTTGTAAGCACTCTTGTTTTAAATGAGACTGTTGCGAGAGGGACATAAATGTAATAGAGTTTGAGACCTATTTACTGTAGCTCATAGATTGAAGGTATTCTTATACTCCTTGGAGAATGAGTCCTCCCTGTGTTGGGTCATTCAGACGTCATAGCTGCTAATGGCTGTGACATGAACAGTGTCGTCTGCTATTCAGAGAAACGTTAAATGTCACTCACAGTAGGGGACTGGCAGAAGCTGGAGAAATGGTTTTGCAATTTCAAACTCTATTATCCACAAATGGAGCGAGGTTTACTGAGGAAGGAACCCACATTGGCCATACATGGCTTTGTAGAGGCCGCTGGCTAAGAAAAGGGAAAGTTGTTAGTGGCTGGGTTCACTCCTCAGTGGCAGGATACAATTAGGAAACTCAGAGAATTTTCCTTGACACTCTCTCAATGCTACTGCTCTCTTAACCTTTAATGCAAGCGGATACACATCTGACTCACCTCCAGGCAGGCTGGGACCATATAAAGGTGAGGGGAAATTCTCAGAGAGTTGCTGAACATCAACCATTAGGCCCTAGTAATTACATTATTCAAAGAGTTGCTGAACATCAACCATTAGGCCCTAGTAATTACATTATTCATAGAGCTCCTGAACATCAACCATTAGGCCCTAGTAATTACATTATTCATAGAGTTACTGAACATCAACCATTAGGCCCTATTAATTATATTATTCATAAAGTTACTGAACATGGACCATTAGGCCCTAGTAATTACATTATTCATAGAGCTCCTGAACATCAACCATTTGGCCCTAGTAATTACATTATTCATAGAGTTGCTGAACATCAACCATTAGGCCCTAGTAATTAAATTATTCATAGAGTTGTGGAACATCAACCATTAGGCCCTAGTAATTACATTATTCATAGAGCTCCTGAACATCAACCATTAGGCCCTAGTAATTACATTATTCATAGAGTTACGGAACATCAACCATTAGGCCCTAGTAATATATTATTCATAAAGTTACTGAACATCAACCATTAGGCCCTAGTAATTACATTATTCATAGAGCTCCTGAACATCAACCAGTAGGCCCTAGTAATTACATTATTCAT
>JACXGI010017257.1:0-14758 GCA_016801175.1 Esox masquinongy
ACACACACACACACACACACACACACACACACACACACACACACACACACACACACACACACACAGCATCTGATACGGATTCAGTTTTTACACAAAGGTTTTGTCAGAAAACAGTTACGGACATAACAGGAAACAAATAGTGTGCATGTGGGATAGGGATTCTTGAAATAAAGCAACCAAAATAATTCTTGCCACCAGTAGACCGTGGACCAGTGACATTGTTTTTGCTATTATACAATTCTACAAGCATCCAAGGGAGGTGAGACAACATTATTTTGAAGACTTGAGGCACAGGTAGGTACTCATCACAAGCGTGTGGTTGACGGAACCACCTTTTTAAAATCAAGCGTGTTACCTGTTGTTCTCTAAATCCCCTGTAGTTGAAGGAAGCTGAGCGGAAGAATCCGTTGGGGTGGTACAGATACCAGCATCGGCTGCAGGTTCTGTGGACGTAGCTGAAGCTTCGTTTATTTCCATTGGGGCTGCTTTCTCCTCTACAGCACCTCCTCCACCACCCATCCTAGCTTTAGTTCTGTTGATTCTATTAATCTTAGCCTCATTCTTTAGTTGCTCTGCCTCAGCTTCGTACAGATGTCGCAGATGTTCGGGGTACTCTTCCTTATATTGGGTTCTGACCTCTGCATTCTTCCTCCGCTCCTTCCGTAGCAGTTTGTTGTATTCATGTTTTACTTTCTCCTTCCGTTTGAAAGCAAAACCCTGACCTAGGAAAAAGGTATGTTTGTCATACTTTTTAT
Source organism: Esox masquinongy (assembly GCA_016801175.1). Lineage (NCBI taxonomy): Eukaryota > Metazoa > Chordata > Actinopteri > Esociformes > Esocidae > Esox > Esox masquinongy. The sequence goes on from JACXGI010017257.1 coordinate 756, forward strand.
AAAATAGTTTTGATTGATTAAACCTACGTCCACTTATATGTAGTATCTACTGTACATTACATACAATACAGGTATATCAGTATTTACAAATTTGTTTAGTGTTCTGTCTGGGGGTAACGCGAGCTTTTTATGAAACGTTACATCTGGTTGGAAACCATCAATTTACGTGTGACTACGCAGATAGAGAAATAGCTATATACATAAATAGACAGCAAGACTGACACGAATAGCTAGCTAACTTTGCAGTAGCTAATGTACCTTCTCCAATACTGCCGTCGAACACCTTGTGCTCAGGGACCCATTTCCTCTTATTCTTGTTTAACCTCCCTTGTTGTTTGTAGGGTTGGTTTCTATTCCCTCCTTTTCCGTAGAACGTGCCTTTGGTCTTCATTTTCTGTGTTTCTGGTAATACCATTTCACAAAGTTCAGAGAAAATATCTCAGAAAAAAATGTGTTTACAAATCTCATAGTACTTAGCATGCGGTTTCGTCGCATTATCATGACGTATCTGTTTTAACAGACATTAGAATCAATCTAAGAGCATTAGAGCAAGTGAGAAGTCATTTGTGTTGCTGCATACGTAAGAAAAGCGTCCATAGGACGCAATGTATTTCGGTACACCAAACATGGCGACCGCATACATGCTGAGAAAATCATACTTGTTAAGTTGCAACTAGTTATGCCTGACTATTTTGGAAAGAGCAGTCAGTCTAGCAGTCTGCGTTACATACCTCTACGGTACACATTTTATATTCAATGGCATCTTCCATAAGTTCACTGGAAGTGATTCAGAGAAAAATAGATGAGGTTAAAAAATTTCTATCTGTTTCGGTTAGCATCGCCAATGCCCATACGGTGGATTTTTACACTATAAATATATGGGATAAGTTCGTGGCATTGCCTCCTGAAGAGGTCTTGACAGAAATCGCTTCGAATGGTGACCACAAGAGGGCGCGAAAAGATAACTTAAACCATAGCAATGGTAAGCGTTTCTCTCTCAAACTCCATGTTCAACCTTTTTATAGGATGACTTCAGTCAAGAACCACTTTAATAAAGTAAAATGTATTTTTTCTTTTTATGGTATTGTTATTACACTGTTCTAATGTTTATCAATGTCACAAACTGTTCTGTTTCTTCTTTTTTTTTACTCTAGAAGAAAAAACAAAGAGCATCTTTGGTTTCTGTCATGACACTCAGCAACTGGTGGATGTTGTTGAGCTCCTGGAGGCTGCCAATGCCCACTCCCTGCCTGGCCTTGGGGTCTGTGTAAGCCTCGCAGAGCTACTGCAATTCCTCAGTTCGTCACCCCTGGACGAAGGTAGAACAGAATGGACATTGCGTCTTTTATCCCAAGAAAAACTATGGGAAACTGTTTGTTTTAGCCCAAGGTCTGGGATCTGTCTGAACAAAAAAACATTTCTATTAGTGTCAATATTCTCTTGCTTTTTCCACCAGGCAGCAATTCACTGACATTGCACATGTGTCCATTGACAGTTAAAGTAGCCGTGACGGGGCCTGATGAGTTCATGAACGCAAAGAAGTCCCATGAGGTGGAATCCATGTCAGAGGTGGTGGCATGCCTAGCCCAAAGCTGCCAGGTTGAGCAGGTGAAATATATCAAATTCATATTTTGGAAAAAGGGAAATCTTTTTGGACCCAAGTGTTTTTTTTGTTAAACTTGCTAATACAAAGTGTAGTCTTTTGTTCCACTGGGAACTTAGATTCTGTTAATGCTATAAAATGAGTTTGTTGATTTTGTGAATTAGGTGTGTTAGTGCTGGGTTAGAACAAACACCTGTGAGCCTTTTTAAGAATTCCTGAAACTGGAGTGGTATACTACGTGAGTTAGAGTATAATTTGACTCCTCAGGACAAAATGGCACAGACTAGACTACTGCATGATCTAATTAAATGTAATAATAGCATAAATCCTTGTGTTTTAGACTACAACTACCATGTGTCCCTGCTTCTGATCAGGTGATTGACGTTGGCTCAGGGAAGGGCTATCTGTGCTCCTTCTTGTCAATGCAGTATGGCCTCCAGGTGTACGGTATTGACTCATCCAGCATCAACACGCACGGTGCCCAGGAGAGGAACAGGAAGCTCAAGAAGTACTCCCGGGCTTACCAAAGACACAGCAAGGCCAATAAGCCTCAAACAGTAGAGCCCCCTTCAGGACAGGATGACCTGGAGACTATTGCACCCAGGGAGAGATACAGAAAGCATGTGGTTTCGATAACTCAGGATGCCGAGGACAGGAGAGAAGATGCTGAGGAGGAGGAGAGTGAGGGGAGGCAACACAGAGAAGAACAGACAAACACAACATGTTTAACAGATCGTATCAAGGAAGGCCAAATTACATCACTGACCTCGGCCATTCTGTTAGCGGATAATTCCTTAACCGATGTGGAACCAACTGACCTAGTCTCAGCTCCAGAGGATCCCTTCCTCAGTGCTCTGTGTGTCGGCATGGTGGAGGCAGGATCCCCACGGGTATCCCCCAGTGAGCTGAGCATGGAGGAGAGGGAGAGGAGGAAGAGAGAAAACATCGAGAGGAAGGCCAGGAACTGGGTCAACAGTGGCGGAATGAGCGGCGGCATCCTGTACTCACCTCTGACTTCTTATGTTACCGCAGAGACGGAGCTCAAGGAGATTATCGGGGAACTGAAGGTAGGTTAGACTCACTTTTAACCCAGAAGGCGATGAAATGGCCGGGCCATGCTCTGTTGACAGTAAAAGCCACCAACCACAGTTGTGTGGAAAATAAAGAATGGGTCAATGGCGTGACATGTCCATTTTGATTTCCAAAGTATATGGCCATATAGCACACAGCCTTGGGGCTTATTGCTCTACTCATGTGCTGTATTGTAATGCTCGATTTCTCATTGTGGCTAATTAAATTGCAGTCATTCTTTTACAGTTTTTTTTGTCACTTTTTCTGATTTGGGTAATAATGACACATTTGAATCTCATTAATTAATGGACTAAATTATTTGTAAAAACAATATCTTATGGGTAGGTTTATGTTACTTTAAAAATTTTCCCTTCTCATGAGAGTGAAATAATGAAATATTGTAATTGTTTTCTTAAACGTACAGATGGGAAATTATTTCAGAACTAAATCTAACGGTTGATATTAGTTGGCAGTGGCCTTTACTTAAAAAATATAATAAAAGATAATAAAACATTACACATGGTATGACCCTTTTTTAGGGTAATTAATGTAAAATCTCCCATTATGACATTATTAATTGTAATGTAGCCGCAGTGAAGTGGTGTAACCCAGATTTCTAGTGATATTACATAATATTGTTTTGTGGATTTGAGGATACAACAAAAATCTTGACTGTATTACAGGAAATCATTTTTAGAAGTTTTCCAGGTATTTTCACTGTTTTTCATGACCTTTTGAGTGTGAAACATCAGCCAACGAGTCTATGTCCATAAAACATCCAGAACTATGGAAATTGTCATGCAATTTTGATTACCTGAGCAGTAGGCTACATGTTTTTTTTTTATATCCAACAATGAATACCTAATTTCTTAGTCTTATTTTGAAACCATTATGACACCGACCAAATACTTAAAGCCATGATTCCTAAGATTAATATTTAGGTTTACAATGGAAGTGCTACCACAGCAAATACTGGTCACATTCAAATAGGCATTTCAAATCTCTTCTGTTTGCATACGTGCCTATAATGTGTTGGTCCCCGTTGCCATCTCTGGGTGGCGTTGCTAACGCAGGCCAATGTCAGTGCTGAGCTCTGTCTCTTCTTGTTTTCCAAACCCCAGGATGCGGTCATGGTTGGCCTGCACACGTGTGGAGACCTGGCGCCCAGTACCCTGCGCATGTTTGTGGCCAAACGGGAGCTCCTCTCCGTCTGCAATGTAGGCTGCTGTTACCACCTCCTTTCTGAGGAGTTTGATCCCACCAGACAAGGTAATTACACACCCTAGGGGGAAAGAAAAGGTTGGCACACACGTGTGTGTGTGTGTGTGTGTGTGTGTGTGTGTGTGTGTGTGTGTGTGTGTGTGTGTGTGTGTGTGTTTGTGTGTGTGTGTGTGTGTGAGAGAGTGAGCGACAGAGAGAGAGAACCTTATAGGTCTCAGCCAAATGGCCCATACAGCAAAGCTCATGGACCTAGAGGCCACATTCACTGGCTTTGTCCCAACACACTCTAATGGCTTCTTTGATTTCTACCTCTTCTTCCTAGTCACACACAGTGGTTAATGGACTGGATAAATCTTAATGATAGTGTTTCGAGTCCATTCAGATTAGTAAGAGGGACAGGAGAAGGGAAGGGGTCTTGGACAGATGACATGACCTGTGGGAATGGCTTAACGGTTTAATTACCAACCTGGTATACAGCGACACTGGGTGTTCCCTAGGGAGAGGCAGTGCATACATTTATTAGGTGCACACAGTATGCAGTCCGTGAATACTATATATACAGCTAGTTACATAGTACAGCTACCTACACAGCAGCTACACAGTACAGCTAGCTACACAGCAGCTACACAGTACAGCTAGCTACACAGCACAGCTAGCTACACAGTACTCAGGCAGGGAGACACATGGGCCTCGTCTTCCCGCAAGCCCACCCTCCTCCAACCCCTATAGAACATATGGTTTCCATTGTATGTGGCAATTTCATCCAGAGCCAAACTCTTACTTACTACTGCTGATTTAAATGGCTCCCTCTCCCTCTTTCCCTCCCCTTTGAAGGCCTGTAAATCGTCTGCAGATCTCCCCGTGTTGTTTTTATGCTAATCATCGTTTTGTCACCCACAGTGTCTACTTTGTCACTCTCCACCAATCCCAAATCTAAGTAAGCCCTTATTTCTCTCACAAGCCAAATATGGAGTTGCGTGAACACTCATGTGGGTAGATGAGTTGGAGTGGAGTGGAGCGGTCCATATTAATATAGACAGGCCCAGACCAGAGGCAACCCGCTCTGTGGATTCAGTTAGGAAAGAACAGAGAGGAGAGAGACTGTTAGAGTCATTGAATGCATTTATTGTCTCAGGATAGAAGTTTAGCAGATTGCAAATGTGATTATTTTGACCCTTTAATGTCCATGGGTGGAATTAAAAATGATTTATTCAGCTTTTATTCAGATATTACACCAGAGTGGCATGGCATTTTCAGTTTACTGTAAAAATGTAGTCAGTTCAGAAAACACTGCCTTAAGAAATTGTTCCAAATGTACAAGAATGATTTAAATGATGGATTTACATAAAATAATAAGCCCAAATGGCTACATTGCAAAAATGCATCCTTGAAAATCATTTAAAAATAGTTAAGTGCTTAAATTAAGCATAGTAATCTGCCAATGGGGTGAGAGATGTAACTTTTAATATACATTCTGAAAACAAGCAACATTCAGACACAATGACAAATCTGAACAATCTGATATTCTTGTTTTCAGACTTCACAAATGTTATTGTCTCAGTCTGATTCACAACTTCATTCTTAATATGTTTAGCTTGTTTTTGAAATATCTGCCTTGTTACAAATGAAAGTTTCTCATGCCACTGGCAGATGTTTTTGCTTGATTAAAGCATTTCTTTCTCATTTGAAGTTTTATTTTACTTAGGCATTTTTTTTTTTTTTTTACATGTATTGTCTCGAAAATACAAAGCTAGGATACTGTGTACACAGGCTAATAGTCTCCCCACAGTAATTGTTCTGTTTTTCCTTCAAATGTATAATGCAATGCTTTCCCAGGAATCTAGTCGTAACAATGTTTAATACATTGTGGCACCTGTTTTACCCACAAGACATGGCACACATCACTGTAGGTCCTAACGATTCAGACCGACGGATTGACAGATGAGCCAGAATGTTAGTTCAACATCCTCTCTTTTTTATGACCTCATTGATCTCCAATCCCTCCTGTTTATGAGGTACGAAACATTTATGCATGGAGTCTCGGTGTGTTATGACAACCTCTGCGTGCTTTTAACAGTGACTGGGCACCGAGGCGCTGTGAGCTGCTTCCTATCATGCTGTCTATTAACACAGCGACCCCTAACCTGTGACTCGCTACTCTGTTGGGGCGCTCGATAATGACATCACATCGTTTTGATTTAAAACACTCAAGTCGCTCCAGACGTCCTTGCACGCTTCTCTCTCCTTCTCACTCTCTGTCTCGACCTTGCAAATAGTTCTGGGATGAGGGCCAACTCCTGCGGTGTACAGCCTCACCCTAAAGGATGGGAACCCAAACCGCTAGCTGAGCTGAGGAGTGTGGATATCCTTAGCTAATTCATATAGGAAACATCCATGCAGTTATGTCCTATGGAACATGATGCGGTGGACTGTACCATTTGTCTTATTCATTCAGCCTGGTGTGAGACCTTTCAACTGATATGGGGTCAGCTCTCTCTACTCCTCTGTCTTTGACCATTATATTATTTTACACTATGTTTTAGTAATTTTGCTGGGCAACTCATACAGAGTGACTTGCTGGATAGGGTTAAGTGCACCATTTTTTTTTTTTTATAATGTCAGCTGGCGGATTGAAAACAGCGACCTTTCAGTCACTGGCTAAACCCTAACCACGGGCCTCCTTCAAACCCCCAATATCTTTAAGTGGCCTGAGACCTGTCCTCAAGGGGTTAAAGAAATGTGACCTAGAGCCACCGTATCATTTCAAACTACAATAAAAGAAACACTTGGGAGTGTGTGTGTTTGTACGTATCTGTGTGCCAGAGAAGTGGGTGATCCGTGCTTGGCACTCGCCACATGGTCAGTTCAGTGAGGCTGAGATTATGCTGGTGTGATTAGCCTAGCGTGCTAGGGAAATGTAAACATGTCACCACACAGACTGCAGTGTTTTTCCTAAGTGCAAGGAAAATCCAGCCAAACAGAAAAAGTAGCCAGCCGGGTTGGTGTCCTGATTTTTTTTTTTACCCAAGAAGCTCTATTTTGGTGACATCTGGTATATTCGTATGCCTTGATTTTGTGAAGTACACAGCAAAAGCACTACAAACATCAAGTTTAACTCCGAAATTGGTACATTTTGTTGTGGTATTATGTTTAAAGAAATAATTATACAATTTGAATTACATTTAATTTTGTAATTCCTTTAGTACCCCCAAAACCTGCTATTTCAAAACAGTTAATTTGACACTGATGGAAATACCCTCACATTAAAGCTGACAGCCTGTATTGTAACCCATTAATAAGTGGTTCATTTAAAATCCAATGTGCCGGAGTACAGAGCCTAAACAACAAAACATGTTATTGTCCAAATGCTTCTGGTCTGCACTGTATGACCAGAAATAGAGGGATAGAATGACCACGTTGCTCTATTAATACTCAGAGCATGTTATCCCCTGTGTTTGTGGCATCTGTTTCCACATGACCGGGTGCATTTACAGCCGTCCTACACCTAAGTGGAGAATGAAAGGCCCTGCTCTCAGAGCCCTCGAATGACCTTGTTGTAGCGAGATACCCTCAACTTTTCCGATATCGGTTGCCATTAGAACCGGAACAACAACCCTGGTGCTGCGGTCCGTACGGGACTGCTGACAAGACAGTAGGGGTTTACTAGGAATAACTTGAGGAGGGCACTTCCCCTCGCCTGCCTGCCCCCTCGTACAGAACATCCAGCCACTGAATAGCAGCAATGATGTCTTAGGAGCAAGCCCAACACCAACAAACTGGACTTTAAAGGGGCCAAGCCCCTAAGTTCCACATCAGCGATCCACTGTTACTTGGGCCATCAGCGCACATCACCAGTTATATCACATTGAATTTGTATATTTACAAGACACTCGCTGCCTCCAGCATCCAACCAAAAGCAGTGTTTCACAGGCACTGCTCACTTTGCGACTGACAGTTCCGTTCAACTGAAGTGTAGTCAGAGCTATGTGGCTAACAGGTTATCTGTTTCTCTGTCTGTCTCCATCTGGATGTTTATATCACTCATATAGAAATCACTCAGCAATTCCCAAATTGAGAACTGCCACCTATTCCATTCCAAGTCAAGCTCTGGTGGAAACAGATTATTCGATCAGTTTTGACACAGTTGGTTACCGTGTGTGTGTAACGGGTGTGTGTGTGTGTGTGTGTGTGTGTTTCAGAGGGTCCGAGCGGCAGTGTGTATGGTTTCCCCCTGAGTCGCTACCTAAGGGAGCAGTCCTGGTTCTGTGGCAGAAATGCCAGGATGTCGGCGTGTCTGGTAAGCCTTACGTCACTTCGGTGAAGGACATTGAGCCAACATCTGTTAAGGCTACGATGTCTTTCAGCAAGATGATATCTTGTAGTAGAAGGCACTGAACAGTTCAGATAAGCCACAGTATTGGCAGAAAAACTCTTTGACCTAGAAACTTGTACTGTACCACAACTATTCAATGGTGAGCAGTTGGTTCTAAGTATATTGCCTTTTGAGTTTCTAACATTTATATGAACATTTCTCTTCATTTCCTCCAGTCTTTGGAGAGAGTTGTCCAGGGCCAAGGGGTAAGTGCCATACTGGACACAAGTACACGCCAACATTTGTGATCAGACTTCTGTCAAACTACACATCTAGGACACAGTGCAAACAAAGTTGAATGGGTTTCTGGTTGCTACACGTTTGTGCCATGAAAGACAATCAAAGCTGACCAATTGAATGACTGCATCCAGCAGCTGGCCCCATGGGCGCTCGATAAATCCTGTTTTGTGTTGTTTGCATTCAAGATCAAGTTGATAAGGATGCATTAAAACACACTGTGCCCATATTTCTCTGGACTAATTCACATACAATAGGTCCTGATTGAGAGCTTAAGTACTTCTGTATTTGAGCTGCTAACTGCTGTATGCTTGCACAATGGAACCCGGTTTTCTTTATAGAGCACTATATTGGAACAGGGCTCAAAGGGCACCCCATAGGACTTTTGGTCAAAAGTAGTTCACTATAATATAAATAGGGTGTAATTTGGGAGACTTGTGTGTGGGGCCCAGCCCAATACACAGTTCCACCCAGACCATTAACAAAGAACGTTTCTGAATATTAATGTAATCACTTAGATGATGATTGCGCCCAGATGAAAGCCTGACCCAATTTCTTGGGGGTTTTATAATCAGTGAACTAAAGGTCATTTTTGAGTAAACTATCCCTTTAATTCATACCCTAACTACTGGCAGAGAAAATAAGAAATATTTTTAAAAAAAGTTTGTAACCAAATGTTTGGGGGCATTCTCTCACAGATTCAAATGGAGTCACTCTTCTACAGGGCAGTTCTGCATGTGATTTTAAGGGACCACTACAGTTCCTTTAAAAGGTAGGTTTAGTGCCTTTGGTTTGGGAGCCTCTAAAGCAGCAGGCTTAGCAGGCTTCCAAAGATTACTGAGAGACCCGAGATGCTCTCTGGCTTAGGCAGTACTGCACATTTAACAAAGCTGTTCAGTGTCCATATGAGGTCATGTGGGCCCTTATTTTACTTTGTTGCCAGATTGCCACAACTTCCACTCAGATATGCTTAGCTAGATTATAAAAAAGAGTCTTCAGACCAAGAAAGAGTATTCCCCTAGCTAAAATTGTGCTGAACACTACATTTTGAACATTGACACTAGTAGACCACAACGTAACACTCAGACTTGACTATGAAGACAGCAGCTTTTAGTGAGAAAACACCAAAACTAGACCAGAGACGTCACGAGAGTGTGTCATAGCACCGTCGTTGTGGTTTTTGGGATTCTGAACTGGAGACGTGAGGAGATTAACGGCTGTTAGAGTCGTCAGTGAAGCAGAGGAAATTAAATAAAAAAGGCATCCCACCTGGTTGACTGCCTCCACAGTGTGGTAACACCTTGCTCACAGGACACAGTTTCTCACTGACTGGAATCAGGATCCCATATCTCACCAATGGAACTCATTACATTACCCACCGATTGATTGCTAGGGTGTCGTATTGTAACCAAGGGTGAACACGAGAGAAAGAGGGGAGTCGGAAACCTATGAGTTAATAGACACTGAGAGGCTGATTTCATTCATGGTGATCTGGAAAGAGCTTTCTTAACGTGCGCATGTGTCATTGGCAGTGAGAAACGTGTCGGGAACGTCTACTCCAAGGCCGCCTCATTTGTGGACTACGTCCGGAGAGCGCTCCGGAGGCTGGATCTGGATGAATCAAAGGTTAGTGCTGGAGGATTCGGGAATTTCGGGAGCAGAGTTGGGAATGTTATACATTATATTTGGGGATTTTGTTCATTGAACGCAACATGTCCTCAGAGGGAATCCAGCACTGCGGCTGTGGACATTGGAAAGGCATCCCATAATGGGTTTGATGTCAAAAAAGTACTTGATGTGAGATGTCAAATTCCATAGAGATTAAGCTTTTGGCATAGCTCTGTGTAATCGAACTGACAGTAACGATTATCTGTAATGGTACCTATAATTACTGTGAAAACGTCACTGACTCTAGAACGGCTATTAAACTGACACATGGACCTTAAGGGCTGTTTTGAAATCAGCAAGTTATCTAAATATGCATTACCTAGAAGAATATGTGACAACTGCTTTAAACGCCTAGCCTCACAGAATAGCCTCATGGGTAATGCATTGTTAAACTAACAGCTAGTGTAGGGATTAGGGAATGTCTCATCAGGCTCCTGTAAAAATGATCTATGAACAGAAGATTTTTTGTCCTGTCAAGTTTATTTTGTGTTATCAATCATGTCACCATCTTTACCCTTGCCTATACATCAGACTGTTACCAAGTTACTCCATGACAGTCTAAAACAATTCACTAGAGAAAAAATGTAAACGTTTTTACATGCCAAAATGTTGAATACAGTTATACTGTAGTTCAACATACTTAATTGGTTGGCTGGCATTGCTCAATTTACTTGTTTCCGTTTTGTATTTTTAAACTCTTGATAATGCACAATGTCTAAACAGTAGCCTAACTCAAGTGACAGAAATGTCCCTCCAATGAGCTGAATTGGCTTGGTTAGAACTATATACAGACTAATAGACTTGAAATAGACTTGGTTAATAGCCTAACACTGTGTATATTGTGTTTCAGGTTTACCTTCAACATAAAGACAACATCAGAAAACAACAGGCACAGTTAATTTTTTGTCAACATTCTGACATATGATAGGACGTTAAAAGTGGACTACCATGTTAGCGAGGAGACTAGAGCGTTCCACTCCGGGGCTGTGACAGGGCCTAATTAAACATGCTCTGTCTCGAACCTTCCGTCCTTATCTAGCCCCGTCTTTTACACATTCTCACACTCTCTCTTCCATCTCTCTCTACTCTACTTTCTCGCTCTCCCTCCCTCCCTCTCTCCCTCCCTCTCTCAGCTCTCAGATAGTGTCATACAGGGCTATCACGACACATACCAGCCCAGAATGGTTGAGATGGAGGCATTTAACATGGTAGGTCCCAACTGTTAAAGCTACAGCAGTGCTATTACCTGGAGGAAGTATTACTCTGACTGAATGGGTCAGACCAGGCCCGCCGATGGGGGGGGGGGCAAACGGGTCTGTTGGCCCGGGCCCAGGGTAGGGGGGCCCAGAACTGACATTGGGTTGACATTAAAGGGCCCATCTAAGATTATCTCGTCCCGGGCCCAGGCAAGACTGTCAGCTGGCCTGGGTCAGACAGAAAAATCTTTGATTCTCTTTACTCTGTCCGTTTGTATTTTGGATCAGTTGTTAAGACTATTAAGTTTGGCTTACCTTTACACAACTCCCTCATTGGCTTATGCCGGCTCTACTCTGTGTAAATAAGTTGGCAATTAAGTGAGAACTGTGCTGTCCTCAGGCCAAACCAAAGCTAGTTCAGAATCAGAGGCTTTTATGTTTCCTTGATGTTACACACCTTTGACAATCATAGCACCTAGTTGAATTATTGTGTCCCATATTTAACCCTTTAAATGTATTACATTTATTTTTTTGGCCTAAATTGACAGAGGAGATTTCAAATGTTTCAGACAGAAGTAATATAATAGCAAATGCATGACAATGGTAGTGACATATGAAAAGCACAATGACCGATATCACAGTAGATAGAGAACAGAGATGGAACATTCATAAATCCCAACCATCACACAATTAAAGTTGTTGTTTATGCTTTCCAAAAATGTCCTCATATAAAACACACTCTGGATCTGGTAGGCGTCATTTGAAAGTTACTCATTTACCAACATTACTAGCTAAGTTATAAAATATGATCTTTACAATTTTAGGTTTCAGAGTGTAAACATGCTTTAGTACTTGAGACCACATGCCCGGCCTGGGCGCGGGGACACACTTGTACCAGACAGTAAGGAGAAGTCCTTTCCTCCCATTCTCTGCCAGCTCTGATATCTCCAGTAAATTCCTACTTTTGGAGAAATAAATGACATGCCAGTAGATAGTGTGCTCACACACGTCATTCTGCTCTGCTCAAGGTGCACCAGGGGCCACTGTATGTCGGGTCATGGGTCACTAATCACATAGGGCTACAGTTGACTCAGGCATTCTGATATTTTTTTGCCAAATTTGTTGTTTTATTAATCACACCAGATCTTTTTTTTTGTGGTGATCAGATTGGTCAAAAGAACAAAAAAAAGACCTGAATTGGGTTTGTTGTTGTGAAAAGACAACTTACACTCACCCTAGTTGTCAATAAAATATTGATAGAATAATAAGCAGTATTTTCTTTCATATTTTCTTTGTAGACTTGGTTTTGTTTTAGGTAATCTCAAACAAAACACTGTTGTTTACTGACATGGCTGCATTTCCTCAGTTGAAGGTGATGTTGGCTCCCTGCATTGAGGGCCTGATTCTGCTGGACCGCCTCTGCTACCTCAAAGAACAGGTAAAGAAACAGCCTCCACCCAAATGGGTCCCACAGGGCTTGGGAGGCTTCTCTGTGGTCTGAAGTGGATAAGACGCACAGCAACTACGGAGTACAGGACATGAACTGTCCCATTACTTTGTCCCCAAATCCATTCTCACACATTAAAACACACAAACACTCTCATAATGTCAAATGTGGTGGTCCGTCCCATATAATCACATAGTTTTCACATCAAATGGCCATGAAAACCAAACGTCTCTTTGACCTACTCTTTGGGGAATGTGCTATTTGGAGAATGTGCATGGTTGAAAACATGTAGAGATAGCATTCCAAGTCGAAATACAATAATATACAAATTGGTTTTAGCATAATAAGATAATAACATGTAATGAGATGTAAGTATATAATATACATTGCGATGGGTAGACATATAATGATTAACTGCTATACTGTGTAACAAAAAAAATACAGATGTAATTTATTAGCAGTTTTCTGTCCAAGTCCTAGCAGTGTGAAGGCGACAGTTTTTTGATGGAAGGATCTGCCCTTTAACTCTGTGGCTTTGCATTTCGTTAAATTTCCTAGGCGAAATATCATGTAAGTCGGAAGAAATCCGAGCAGACACCACTAGGGTTGCCGTTCTCGCCTTGGAGAGTTTGTGGTGACCCGCGTAACGCAGACTGAAATTTCACATCGTTGGAGCCCGGCCAAAAATTACAACCAATCTGTGATTTGACTGATTGTAATGAAATATTATCTATATGCTTTGGAAGGAGAGGTGTTTTCTTCTACCTGTTTGATGCCTTGTCTCAAAGTACCCACTGACTGGAATATGTTACAGAAATTGTCAAAATAGTGTCACTTTGTTTCAGTAGTGTCTTATAATAGCGTCACTATGTTTAGATGAGATTTAGTGTGATATATAGTGTTACCATGTTAAATTTATATACATTACCAGTCAAAGATTTGGACACACCTACTCATTCAAGGGTATTTCTTAGTTACATCAAAATGATGAAATAACACATGGAATCATGTAGTAACCAAAAAAGTGTTAAACAGATCAAAATGCATTTATATTTCAGATTCTTTAATGTAGCCACCCTTTGCCTTGATGACAGCTATGCATGCTTGTGTGTGTGTGTGTGTGTGTGTGTGTGTGTGTGTGTGTGTGTGTGTGTGTGTGTGTGTGTGTGTGTGTGTGTGTGTGTGTGT
>JACXGI010017258.1:0-14754 GCA_016801175.1 Esox masquinongy
ATTTAAACCAGGCTAGAACATGTCCACGTAGCCCAATATGGGTTTCCAGTCTCTCTAAGAGAAGGGAGTGATCAATAGTGTCAAAAGCAGCACTAAGATCAAGAAGCAACAGGACGGATGCGGAACCTTTGTCTGAGGCCATTAGAAGGTCATTTGTTACCTTCACAAGTGCAGTCTCAGTACTATGATGGGGTCTGAACCCGGACTGGAGCATTTCATAAATGTTATTTGTCTTCAGGAAGGCATTCATTCTGTGCTTGAGTATAACAATTCACCCTAATTACTCTTTGTTTACATGTTACTAATTTTGAGCGAGTACAACATTACTAACATGCAAACTAATTTAAAAGCTGAATTTTACTGGTCTATTCAGCAAATTAAACAGAGTTGAGTTTTTAGTATGATTAGTATGATATGATTGATTCAGTAAGATTTCTTGTGTTGACGAGTGAAACTTACACTCAGGCATGTAAAAGAATACCAGTGTTGGAGATAATAACAATGCCAAATGTTAATAACAAAAAATATTATTTATTTCCCATAAAGTAACATGGCAATTTTGTATGACTCTTCCCAACGTTTTCTACTGTAGGTAGATTTTTTTTACCTGTTCCAGAAATGGCTGTTCCAGTTCAAAGTGCAAAATAACTGAAAAGATAACGCTGTATAGAAAATGAGTTTTCATTGATATGAATCAGAAATCATCAGCATTCGATTGTAAAAATAGACTACGGAGTGTTAATAGGATAATGTTGGTAATAAATTTAGTCTCTGCAAAAATGGTAGTTTTCGACCCAAATGTGTCACAGTGTAAATCAAGATTACATTTGAATTACAGTGCCTAATTTTGCCAAACCTTTACCCACTTTTGCCAAACAATTCGTGCCCACTTTTGCGAAACCTCAAGTGGAAAGTCTCTAATTGCAAGAGACAACACACTTAGATCTACCCTGCTGCCATGCGAGAATTTTGTCAAGTCTGCATGAAACAACATCCAGTTTGCTCTGCAAAACGAGCAGTTAGACAAGATACATGGTTACATCTAAACTGACACTGTCTGATACTGTTTTGGGGGGATTTCAAATATGATAGCAAAGATGAATTAGTTACCTCACTGTCACTACTCATTATACCCATGCTTATTGTGAGTTATTGGCAAAGATACACCCAAGAAACACCCACATAAACGACTGAAACTAGCACCTTTTTGAATTTAGTCAGTACATCCTTTCTTACTGAGCATGATGATTCAGTTGCCCTTTATCTTTGATAGGAAGTCTCCTTTTTAAATTTGCCTTGCCCTGGTGGTAATTCGGAATGCAGGTTGTGAGTTAATGGAAATTCTAACTGAATTCCATTAGAAATTAAACATTACAATTTAAGTCAGTATAATGTGATTTGTAGGCCGGTAAACTACGTTTCCTTGCACCAATATGTTAAAACTAGGCTAAAGACCGTATACAATTATATGAAGCTCCATTTGTAGAGTATAGCGCTTAACAGCAGCGTAGTTGGTTCAATTCCTAAGTGGGAAATATAGTTAAAAAATTTGCATATATTTAATAAATAAGAGAAAATCATTGGGAAGATGCAGAATCTACTGAGCGTAAATATGCTGAAAATAGCAAACTGTTTGGGAAGGACTACATTGACATTAAGACTTTTCCACAATACCCCTTGTGATATTATTACAATTGTTTTGTCTTTATATGGTGAACTTCTTACAAATGGCTCCTTTAACTACAAGAAATAAGTATTTCTTGTAGTTTTATTGAATGAGACATCTAAATATTGAATGAGACCTTCTGTGCGCTAGGCAGCGGTTCTCAAACCTCTCCTCTGGGTTGAAGCAGATGTTTCACAATTTTGTCATAGCCCTGTGGTGGGCTTGTGTAAACTAGGCTGTCGGGCTGTTGTGGGCTTAGTGTGGGATAGCTCATGCTTGGCTGTAAGTATTCTTGCCTATATAGCCCCGTTTGGGATATACTGTGTTTGGCTGATATGGGTTTAGTCTAGCCAAGCCTGCGTTAGGTTTCTTGAAGGCTAGGCCCTTATCCAGCTAGAAGTGGGGTTGATATGGATTAAGCCAGTGCCAACCATACCCAAAGAGCCCCCAGGTGGACTACTCATGTTTGTGTGGTATTTCACTGGGTATTTCATTCCAGTACAGTATAATTTAAAATTTTACATTTTTAATCTGTATAGGGTTCCAAAAATTTTACACAATTTTAAGCATGAAATTTCCTCTGTTGAGAGTGAATGCATATACATACTACAAAATGAACAATGCAGCATGTTTGGTACACTTCTTGTTTTGCTGTGTAGACAATAATCTTCTTAAATGTATTTAAAACATCCTTGGGAATGTTTTTGGAACAAACCTGAAAATAGATAAAAGTAGGGATGCACCGATACCAATACCAGTATCGGGCCGATACTGGGCTCATGTACTTGTACTCGTACTCATAGAAGTATGCCGATATCATGCGCCGATACCATGCGTCATGGAAACATTAAGTGAAACTCGATGGTTGTGTCGCCTCTGGACGCATAAGTATAGAATATAGAACTCAGATTGGTAGAGCGGGAAGACGGAGATGTCAGCAATGACAAAAGTAGAGTGCAAGCTCTGCTCTGCTAAATTGTCAAGAGGAGGAAAGGAAAAACAATAATTTAACACAAGCAATTTGATCAAACATCATTAGACACAACAAAGTGCAGAGCTCAATGAGTATGCTAATGCTAGCAGTGCAGAACCACAACAACAGCTAACTCCAACACTGGAGAAGTGAAATAAAATGTCCAGAGACAGCCAGCGGGCAGAAAAAAATGAAAGAGCAGAGTATGAAAAGATTAATTGAATCGCGCACAGTTTACTATCGCACGAGCATCAGAGCAGAGAAGCAATGTCCTCCACGTTCTGAGTATCAAACTAGCTAGTGAGGTCATGGAATAGTAACTGGCTGTGTCTTTGCATGCACAAGTTTGTGTTGAACTGTCAGTCAGTGTCTGTCACATTCATATAAAAGTAGCCATCGTCTGAGCCGCAACTCAAGGTAAGAAGCTAGCTAGCTAGCTAACTTTCACAACTCGATAGCCACAATTGATTAACGTCATGAAGGTGACGTTAGAGATTCGGCAGCAGCAATAAGACCTCCGGTTTTCGTATTTTGCCTTCAAAATTAAAGTCTGCGGTAAAACGTTATATACACTTGGCGGCAACAATAAGACTTAAAATTTTCGTATTTTGCCTGTTACCACTAGCCGTTTTAATAGCTTATTAGCCTGAAATAGGCCTACTAGTATCTTACTACTTGGAAAAGTCATAAGAATTGAGCAATTGCTAGCGAAACTGAAGACGAACTTTACACTGACAAAGTTATTTCATGGCGCAACAACGTTCTTTCATTCGTGAATGATATTAGCCGCGTTTCCACTGCAGGAACTATACCCAGGAACTAGGAACCTTTCGAGGAACTCACCGCGTTTCCACCGCAGGAACCAGGGTCTAGAACCAGGAACTACATTTTACCCACAAAACAGTCCTTGCTCGGTATGTAGGACTTTCCTAAAGTACCAGAACTTCTGGGGTGGGGCTTGTGGTGCTGAACATTTCAGATTGGTCGAGTAGTAGTAGAGTTTACTTGCGTAAGTTTTCAACCGCCATTTTTAAATGTCTGCAGCCGTCCTCAGCGTAGTAAAGGAGTTTATTGTGCTTACAAACAGTAACTTTTTTATGCAAAATATAAATCGAACGACAGATGGACCGATGACAAAGTACAGGCCTTATTGTGTTTATGCTGAGGACCAAATACAGCGGGAATTGGAAACGGCAATCCGTAATAATGTGTTTGCGAAAATTCCCTGCAAGTTACGTGAGCTGAACATTTTCACACCGGGAAACAGTGCTGGGAGAAGCTTAAAAAATGAAAACAAGATTACAAGAAGATCAAGGATCACAATAACAGAAGCGGTTCTGACCGACGGAGCAAATAGTTTGACCGTCTACATGCGTTGCTGGGTCACTGGTCGGTCTTCTATGGTGCTGCCGCAACGATTGACTCGGCTGCTGCGTTGTTGGAAGCCATGGTGGAAGACATAGAAGCTGGATAACCAGTCGGTTTAAGGTAAATCACAATGTTTACATGATGCATGTTAAATGCTATAACGTATACAGTCAGGATATTTGTATACTAGTCATGTTATTGTTTGTCATGCTATTGTTCCTCTAGACAAAAACCAACATTAGCTACAGGTAAATCATGTTAGCCTAGCTAACATCCCCTATTATCGGCCACCCCCTATTTGTTATTGTGATGTATGGAGGTTAAGAAATCGTGAACTTCGACTTGTGCGACAGACCAGACATCATCACCTAGGCTATTATCAGTGATCTGACTTTTTTCCCTTCTTCACCAGAAGGCATGAAAGGTAGCTAAAACTTTCTAGTAAACACGTAAGTGAAACTGTGATACCACTTTTTTTCAGGTTGAGTACAAGTACGAGTACTTACATTTGGGTACTTGCCGATATCGAGTACCGATACCAAGTACTTAAAGCTGCACTAGGTTTTTTCAGTAAAAAAACAGAAGTTTTTTCCCCTATAAACATGTTGTGGATCGGGTTCTGGTGTTTCCACGATTCTCTCGTCTTTTCATTTGACGAAAAAGTCAGTTATTTTCACCTAAATAGATAATTATTGCATCAATGTCATTCACGAATGAAAGAAAAACAAACGTTGTGCTATGAAATAGCTTTGTCAGTGTAAAGTTCGTCTTCAGTCTCGCTAGCAATTGCTCAATTCTAATGAGTTTTCCAAGTAGTAAGATACTAGTAGGCCTATTTCAGGCTAATAAGCTATTAAAACGGCCAGTGGCAACAGGCAAAATACGAAAATCTTAAGTCTTATTGTTGCCGCCAAATGTATATAACGTTTTACCGCAGACTTTAATTATGAAGGCAAAATACGAAAACTGGAGGTCTTATTGCTGCTGCCGAATCTCTAACGTTACCTACATCAGTGTTTTTCAACCCTGCTCCTGGAGGCACACCGCCCTGCATGTTTTAGATCTCTCTCTGCCCTCCCATACCTGATGTAGCTCATCAAGGACTTGATAATGAGCTGATCATTTGAATCAGGTGTGATAGAGCAGGGAGAGATCTAAAACATGCAGGGCAGTGTGCCTCCAGGAGCAGGGTTGAAAAACATTGACCTACATGACATTAATCCATTGTTGCTATTGAGTTGTGAAAGTTAGCTAGCTAGCTAGCTTCTTACCTTGAGTTGTGGCTCAGACAATGGCTACTTTTATATGAATGTGACAGACACTTACTGACAGTTCAACACAAACGTGCGCATACAAAGACACAGCCAGTTACTATTCCATGACCTCACTAGCTAGTTTGATACCCTGAACGTGCAGGACGTTGCTTCTCTGCTCTGATGCTCATGTGATAGTAAACTGTACGCGATTCAATGAATCTTTTCATACTCTGCTCTTTCATTTTTTTCTGCCCACAGGCCGTCTCTGGACATTTTATTTCACTTCTCCAGTGTTGGAGTTAGCTGTTGTTGTGGTTCTGCGCTGCTAGCATTAGCATACTCATTGAGCTCTGCGCTGTGTTGTGTCTAACGATGTTTGATCAAATTGCTTGTGTTAAATTATTGTTTTTCCTTTCCTCCTCTTGACAATTTAGCAGAGCAGAGCTTGCACTCTACTTTTGTCATTGCTGACATCTCCGTCTTCCCGCTCTACCAATCTGAGTTCTATATTCTATACTTATGCGTCCAGAGGCGACACAGCCATCGAGTTTCACTTAATGTTTCCATGACGCATGGTATCGGCGCATGATATCGGCATACTTCTACGAGTACGAGTACAAGTACATGAGCCCAGTATCGGCCCGGTACCTGATACTGGTATCGGTGCATCCCTATAATTTATGTTGTAACTGCTTTTTCGTGAGTTTTTTACATGTACTTAAATGTTAGCATATGTCTACTTCACATGCTGTCATATTAACTTCATAAAATTACATGAGATCCAACAGGCTCACACATTAAAAAACATGCTTTTTTAGTCAAGGGTACTTTGGGCCTTTCTTTCATTTATGCCTTTCCTCGTATGTACTGCTGTGCTTCTTCAGAGAATCTATTTCTGAACATATTTTAATTTACCTCTTCTTGGCTGAAGTGACTAGAGTTCAGATGGGAAGTGAAGCTTGCATGGATATTTGGTTGAGGGGTGGATTTAAATTGGATTCTTGGAGCTTTAGAGGATAGAGTTGAATCTTAAATGCATCTACTGGATTGAAATAAATCTAAAATTCAAGTGTCCTCTCACCCTCTTTGTCATCATCCTCCATTATTGCTTTTCTGCTCTCAATCATGGGAAAGACCTCAATTGCATACTTTTTGTGTACCCCCTCCTCATCTCCTCAAACCCACTGGATAGGAAAGCCAAATACCCCTCTCGTCTGAACTTCTCCGATGGTTGTGGAGTAGGAAACAAGTAGCGAGTATGCGAGGAGTCTGTATATCTATTTTCTCTCTCTCCCTCTCAGCCTATTCTCTGTTATTAGTTTTGTCCATTCCCCCCAAAGAGCAATGACGCACATCTGCACTTGGGTGGTTGCTGAGGAAATAGGTAAAGAAATAGGAAGGATAGAAAGAATGGAACTAAAAGATGGCACACAGGACCTGCATTATGTGTTTTTAGAACATGTGTATTCATAAGGACAAGAGAAGTCACATTAGCCTTTTATTTTGTTGTCTATGCTTTAGGAATTCTATCTTTAGGATTTGATAGACATGCATATCCCTGTTTATTCCCTAAAACTTGGCAAAACTAATATATGAAAAACAAGCAACAACAAAGCACAGGGACAAGCATATACCATTGTGCAGGCACTTTTGTCTTCACATTTTTTAGGATCACAAATGTTGGCGAAACTATTGTACTATAGTGTACGGTACAACTACGGTTGTCACAATGATAAGATTTTCAAGAGCAGTGCTTAATTTGTAAATTTAGAGGTCCCAGATTACAAATGAATGCGGATCCTGTAAATCTTTGAAAGGAACAAGGTGCCAGATTGAATGAGTTACACAACAGCATTGCGGTGCTGAAAAAACTGAGAAAAAGCCTCTTGTGTGTGCTGATAACTAAGTAGAAAACATAAATACACTGCTCAAAAAAATTAAGGGAACACTTAAATCACACTTCGGGTCTAGATGAAGGAAATATATTAAAGATCAAAAGCTTTAGTGTACATTGTATAATTCGTTGAGAACAAAATGACCAAACGGTCAATGGAAACCAAAATCAACAACCGATTGAGGGCTGGATTCAAACGCACACCAAAAGGCTAAGTAAACAATTGAAATCACAGGCTGTTCCAATGAATTTCATCATGGCAACTCATAATGTGACTCAGTAGTGTGTATGGCCCCTAGGTGCCTTTATACACTCCTGACAAAATCTGGGCATGCTCCTGATGATGGTGTCCTGGCGGATCTCTTCCCAGACCTGGATCAGGGCATCAGTGAGCTCCTGGCGCTACTTGGTGGCATTGGATGCACCGATAACATCCCAAAGTTTCTTAATTGGATCCAGATCTGAGGAACTTGAGGGCCAGTCAATGGCATCAATGCCTTTGTCTTCCAGCAACTGCCTACACACTCCCACATCTGCTCCTCCCTTCTTGATACCTTGAACCCCTTTCAATTTGCATACCGCCCCAATAGATCTACGGACGATGCCATCACCCTGATGACACTCACCACCCCCTACCACCTGGAAAACACATCCGTGAGGATGGTGTTTGTGGACTACAGCTCAGCATTCAACATTATTGTGCCCACTAAGCTTGTTCCTAAGCTCAGGACCCTGGGACTTAACACCTCCCTATGCAATTGGATCCTGGACTTCCTTACGGGCAGACCCCTGGTGGTGAGAATGGGAAACCTCACCTCCTCTGCACTGACCCTGAGCACCGGAGCCCCCGAAGGATGCATGCTGAGTCCTCTCCTGTACTCTCTGTTCACACATGACTGCGTTGCCACACACAGCTCCAACATCATCCTTAAGTCCGCGGATGACACAACCATCCTGGGTCTCATCTCCAACAATGATGAGATCACTTAAAGAGAGGAGGTAAAGAACCTGGCTACATGATGCCAGGACAACAACCTCTCTCCAAATGTCTGCAAGACTAAGGAGATGGTCGTGGACATCAGGAAGTGGCAGAGGGGGGGTCATACCCCCATATACATCGATGGAGCTGAAGTGGAGAGAGTCTCTAACTTCAAGTTCCTCCGTGTGTTCATCAAAGAAGACCTAACTTGGTCCAGGCAAGCAAACTCTGCAGTGAAAACGGCCCAAAAATGTCTATACTTCCTGTAGAGAATCAAGAACCTTGGCATGTCTGAAAAAAACACTCAACAACTTCTACAGGTGCACCATTGAGAGCATCCTTTTAGGCTGCATTACTGCCTGGTACAGCAGCTGCTCCATTGCCGATTGCACGTCCCTCCAGATGGTGAAGTCTGTGGAGTGCATCATCAGCTGCCATCTTCCCTCCCTGCAAGGCATCTACCATACACAATGCCTTTGGAAAGCATGGAACATCAAAGACTAAAACCACCCAGGCTATGGTCTGTTCACACTGCTGCCGTCCAATGGGCGCTACCAGAGCATCGGAGCTCACCATCAGACTGACAAACAGTTCCAGTTTCACAAACAGTTTTTTTTCCCTCACTGTGTTATTCGGTGCATATGATAAATAAACTTTGAACTTGAGGAAGGATAAGGAGAGAGCAATTGTCTGTGGCCACCACCTGGAAAACCATTCCCTTTTTGGGGGTTGTCTTGCTTTTGCCTCTCAAGTTCAACTGTAGTCACTGTTATTTGCATCAAAACAGGTGACATTGATTCACCATCGCTTATGCTTTCTAACTGGACAGATTGACAACCCTGAAGTTTAATTAATTTGTCTTATACTGTGATGAATGTGTTCCCTTAATTGTTTTGAGCAGTGTATATTTATCTCTTCATTAAAAAATGAAAACATTATTTACTATGATTTATTTTTTAGTTCAGCCTGTTAGGCAATGGGCCTAACTGGTCCAAAGATGGCCGCTGCAAATCTGCTATGTCGCTTAAGATCCAAATACTTTTTGTCATACGACCCCTTTCTTTTACGATGTTCATCTGTTTCTGTCTTGTTCTGTTTCATTATCCATTCAACACACCATGACCCAAACACTATCCAGGCACCTCCAACCTGACATGATGCATCATACAGTAACACACACCTCGACCATGCTACCCTAAATGTTTTTAATCTCCAAGTATTGCAAAAAAAAACAGCCTATTCCTGTATGTTATGCATTAGATCGTATTTTTGGCTCTAATATATATTGTTAGTCGTTGGAAGATAGGATCCTGGCTTTGATCTTTGATTATATATTTTTTTTGCATTTTTCCCTCTTGAAAGGCTAGCCTGGTTGTCAGAGCTACTGATTTGCAGGAGAAGAGAGGTATTTTGTTGTAATAATTTATAAGCTAGGTGCGCACACCTGGCAAACGCTTTGGAATCCAAATGACATGACTTAGTAGAACAGATGTGCTGATAAGAAACATAGTAGAAATGTGAACAAATGTGAAAGAAAGAGAGCAAATATATTTACCTGAGAACATTAAAAAGGCATTATTAGCAAAACTGAAGGCAATGAAAATTTTCCAGAGACATAGTAAAAATATAACTGTCGGTAGGACATCAGTAATGGGAGGGGTTGCCAAAATACCATGCAAACTGGCATAGTTTTGCCAAGATAACAAACGATCAGAGTTATCAAAACAGGAGTTGATTGATGACATTAGGAAGTAGGGGAGGGAACAAGCCCCCATCCACATTATTGGAGCTGCTGTCAGGAGTTTAAAGTTCATCTGTGTCCAAATAGCCATAGACTATTAATGCCACCCACCAGTGTTGTCAAAATGGAGCAACAGTGATTCTACTGCTTAATGAGACTAAATACATATGGCATGCCACCCTGAGTTTGATATGAGCCCATGTTGACCTGCTGCATCACGGCCTGATGTGGAGGTGGTTAAGACAACTCAGCGCTGTGCTTCCACTCATCTAGAACATCCACACAAAATGATGCCTGACGAAAGGACCCATCTCACCTCAGCCATGTGGTGTTCATTCACCTACTGTTGGTTACCAAAATGTAAGGTAATTTACTAAGAGACTAGAAAACAGTGTGGGCATCAGTCCACTGAACACTTAACCTATTTGACCAATTTCACATTTCTGCTCAACTGAGCACACATGCACTAATGCAAGCACTCACGCATACAAACAGACACAAATGCATAACTGTGTGTAAATACTTATTTTTTTATTGTTTAAACCTTTTTCACCAGCAGAGAACCAATTATTACTTTTTACTGACCACCTGGTCAGAAGAATTCAATTCCAGAAGCACAAGACAACAGTTAGGGCCCTATAAAATCTGTTTTATTTTTTGGCCAAATCAATATTATTCTTTTCAAAATAAATTTTTCTTTCTGTTATTCTGTTTTATACAAAAACAACAAAAAATAAATAAAAGACATTTTGAAGTATATTTTAGTAAGTACATTCAGAAAAGTTACTAGCTAACACCCCCCTATTAATCGGCCATTTCTAGCAGTTGGAGGACAAAATCATCTCGAGCGGAAATTATAATGAGCTGGAAATTAATTAAGTTTTACAAGTGAATATACAGTTGTATCTATTGTACCACCAATTTTCATCTTAATACATGTAAGTTAAGTTTACTTTTGAGAGTTTTAAAACATGTTATGTATGGAGGTTGTAAGTCGTAAAATTTGTCTTGCGCAACGTAATAGAAATCATTTTCATCCAACTTAAAACCTTTGCAATATAGCAAACGGTTTTGCTAATGTTGCTAGCTTAGTTGTCATAAAGTTTATATAACTGTAGTACCCAAGAAATATATAAACTGCAGTAGTTAAATAATACATAACACCTAAACATCTGACTGTTGTCAGGCCTTAGTCGTGAATTGGAATCGTGTGATGGGAGCGTTTTTAGAAACCTGCCAGCATTCACTTTAACAAGTAACATTATCCAGCTTTTTGATACCTATGCATACGTTTAGTTAAATTGAGTGTTACAGCAGCTAGCTACATTGAGGCAGTTTGTGTCCAAATTTTACGTGATGTACAACAATATACCAGACTGATTGTTCAGTGTTTTATTGCAGATAACATAAAATAAGAACGTGAGTGCACTTTTCTTTTTTTTTTTTAAAACTCTCATTGGTCATCTTTCATCTTCACCGTTACAAACCATTTCGTTTTCATGGCAAGTTATTAAAATACACATATATATTACACCACAGAATGGAACAAGTCAGAAGAAAGTGGAATGAGGAGGACATTGCGGGCCATGGAGGACTGCGGGGCAGGGATGGCTGTCCGCCGGGTTGCCAAGGTTAGTTTTCTATTGTTTTGAGGAGGTTAACCTGTCTATGTAAATTTAATCTGCTAATATTGTTTTTTATAATTTACCTAGGTGCACAGTGTACCTAGGCAGACCTTGGCAGATAGGCTGAGAGGCCTGGTGACCTATAGCAGTCACAGTGGACCCCCGACAGTACTTACACCAGAGGATGAAAATTCTCTGGTGCAGTACTGTCGCTACTGTGCCAGCCTTGTTTTCTCTTTCACCAGATGAAGGCTGATGTCTTATGCCGATAAAATACACAGGTTGATGGGGATCAGTGTTTCAGTGCAGAATGCTGTACTGACTGTCATTTGTGTTATGTGTAATATGACGCAAAAAAATAAAGCTTTATCCTGGATAGTTGAATTATATTCTATTGTAGATTTCGGCACCCAGGGGAGACAATCCCACCACTGGGGAAGAAGTGGTGGGAAATGTTCAGGAGGAGGCACAGGAACTTAAGCATGAGGAGGCCAGACACCCTGGACAGAGAGCCAGCTGAGACGATGGACTGCTTCTTTATAACATATGAGAAGATTCTGGAGGAGAGTGTGTTGAGGGAGAAACCCAGACAAATCTACAACTGTGATGAGTCTGGGTTTCGTAGCGATCACAGCAGGCACAAAGTGCTGGTTCCCCGGGGCCTGCTGGTACACATGTTTTGTGCCCCGGGGAACCAGGGAACACATAACTGTACTGGCCTGTCTGAACTTTTTACATCATGCAGTAGAAGAGCGCCCTCTCCTTCTACTCTTCGATGGACACAAGAGCCACATGGACCCGGAGGTGCTCACGGTGGCACAAAGGGAAGGAGTCATACTTCTTTGCCTTCCACCACACTGCACCCATGTCCTGCTGCCACTGGACGTGGCATACTTTGGTCCTTTGAAAGCTGAGTTCTCCAAGGTAGCTGGGGACCTCAGCCAATTCGATAATTCTTACATTGTAAACAAATATGAATTTGCCAGAGTATTCCGCTACCCGTACCTATGGTACAAGGACATGCGCTTTGCAGTGGAAGGTTTTAAGAAGTGTGGCCTCTTCCCTTTTGACCCTTCAGCCATTGAAGGGTCTTTTTTGATGCCGTCTTGGTCACTGCCGTGTCCCAGCAGTGCCACCTCTCCAGCAACTAAAGGGGGTCCCTCCACTCCAGGTCCTACACCACTCTACTCACCACCTCCCTCGCTGCCCCAGTCCCCATCCCTACCCCCCTAACTGCCCCAGTTTTTTAAAAGGAACTGTGGTTCTAAAGTACTGCAGTTTTATAAACTGATGGTTAACAAAAAAAATTCTCTGATTGTTAACCTAAAAAGAAGGCCACAGAGCTCCTCCAAAGCTCCACCAGCCACCTCAGTCACACCACCCATAGCACCACGCACAGGTGACTTATCTCTGTTATGTCATCTACATTTGTTGCTGTGTTTTTTCCATATTTAGAAATATATGTTAATTACATTTGTAAAACCTGGACTCTTACTATGGAGCCATGCTGTTGTAACACGCACAGAATGTGGTTTGTCATTGTCTTGCTGAAATATGCATGGCGTTCCCTGAAAAAGACGTCACCTGGATGGCAGCATGTCTCTCCAAATCCTGTATATGTTGTTCAGCATTAAAGGTGCCTTCACCGATGTGCAAGTCACCCATGCCATGTACACTAATGCACACCCATACCATCACGCATGCTGGCTTTTGAACTGTGCGCTGATAACAAGCCAGATGATCCCTCTCCTCTTTAGCCCGGAGGACACAGCATTCATAATTCCCAAAATGAATTTCAAATTTTGATCCGTCAGACCACAGGACAGTTTTCCACTTCGCCTCAGTCCATCTTAAATGAGCTTGGGCCCAGAGAAGGCGGTGGCGATTCTGGAACTTATTTACATATGTTGTCTCCTTTGCATCAGTATTGGTTTTCGGCCTTGTCCCTTGCATACAGACATTTCTCCAGATTCTCTGAATCTTTTAATGATATTATGTACCGCAGATGATGAGATCCCCAAACTCTTTGCAATTTTATGTTGAGAAACATTATTCTTAAATTGTTCCAGCAACGTCCTGCACCCAACGTTCTGAGTATCATGCTAGTGAGTGAGGTCAGAGAAACATAACTGGCTGTGTCTGTGCCCGCGCACGTTTGTGTTGAACTCACAGTATGTGTCTGTGACATTGACAAAGAAGGTAGCCAACCTCTGAGCGACAACCGAAGGTAAAAAACGAGAATTGTGTTAAAATGACTAACGTTTCTTATTACGTTTACCTCCACCATAGCATCTATGAACTGTATGGCTTTTGCCACTTTAACAGCTTATTAGCCAGTAATAGGCTTACTAGTTTCTACTAACTTCCTAGGAAAAATCATAAGAATTGAGCAATTGCTAGCGAGAATGAAGATGAACTTTTCCATGCCAGAAACATTCGCAATATTACCGTATACAGTTTAAGTTAAGGCTTACTATAACGTAACTACTGTATGTTGTAGCCAGCAAATGTGCTTGTCTATCCTGACCCAAAACGCATACACGTATGCGTACTTCGAAAATCCACCAGAAACAGTCGCAATATAACCGCAAACAGTTTTATTTCAGGCTTATGATAATGTAGATACTGAAGGTTTCAGCCAGTGAAGTTTTCATCTATACGTAATAATTCATAACGCGTACTTTGCTTCGCCTGCGAGGAGATACGAACTCGGGACCTATAGTTCACAGCTTGGCTTCTCTAACCACTACGCTATTTAACAAGGTGTCGTCACTCAGTAAGAGACATTCGCTCTTCTTGGCCGGCTCCGCTTACGCGGTCCGGCAACAAGAAAGCTAGCTAAGGAACTGTCACAACTCGATTGCTACAATCGGCTACAATAAATTTGCATCAGGCAGGCAAACATTAGAGATTTGGCAGCAACAATAAGACCTCCGGTTTTCGTATTTTGCCTTCAAAATAAAAGTCAGGGGTGGAACGTTATAAACATTTGGCAGCAACAATAACACTTCCCATTTTCGTATTTTGCCTTCAAAAAAAAGTAGGCAGTGTGTATATACAGGTGCTGGTCATATAATTAGAATATCATCAAAAAGTTGATTTATTTCAGTAATTCCATTCAAAAAGTGAAACTTGTATAATGTATACATTCATTCCACACAGACTGATATATTTCAAGTGTTTCTTTCTTTTAATTTTGATGATTATAACTGACAACTAATGAAAACCCCAAATCAGTATCTCAGAAAATTA
>JACXGI010017259.1:0-14754 GCA_016801175.1 Esox masquinongy
CTCGATGTCGACATCTGTCAGTAGGTAATGTCTTATCAGGGCAGAAGAGCTCGATGTCGACATCTGTCAGTAGGTAATGTCTTATCAGGGCAGAAGAGCTCGATGTCGACATCTGTCAGTAGGTAATGTCTTATCAGGGCAGAAGAGCTCGATGTCGACATCTGTCAGTAGGTAATGTCTTATCAGGGCAGAAGAGCTCTACTCTACTCTCCACCCCTCTCCTTTCCTCTACTCTCCTCCTCTCATCTGTCCTCTCCTCATCAATCTAATCCTATACCCTCCTCTACTCTCCTTTCCTGTACTCTCCATCTTCAATCATACATTTATAAATGTAAAACATTAACAGTTGTAAAAATACAATTAAATTTAAAATATATATTTTTCTTACATATGCAGACATACAGATCCAACGGTTGATCATGAACGCTGTTTGTGACTCTGACCTGAGTAAAGTCACCAACTGCATGGAGCATGCCTTGGTTTCTGCCTACCCTCGTACCCGCTACAGTGCCGGCTGGGATGCCAAGTTCGGGTGGATACCCCTTTCTTACATGCCATCTTGTGTCATTGATATTGGCCTGAAACTGGTGATGCCACGTCCTGCAAAGAGTGTGTAGACTTGCATTTGAAAAAAGTTAATAGGATACAACACAATGCATTATAATAAATAGTATAATACAATCCTATTATCAAACATTGTTTGAGTTATAACTCTTTATTTAATGTATTTCTTTATACTGTCTGTGTTCTTAAGATAGATAATATCCTATAATTTTGTAGGAAAATATGGATCTTTGATTTACTTGACCAATTGTGCCTTTTTGTCAAAATTATTTTATGTTGCTTGATTTCAAGCAATATTTTTTATTTTTTTATTTTGGTAAAATCTTAATTTTAAACACCAACCAGTTTCCCTGCTTTTTATATGTATTACTGTTATTTGTAAGTTGACCAATAAAATTATACCAGCTGGCCATGATGATTAAAATGACAAACACCTGCGCGTGTTATGAAATCTAAACTGCTAAATGTCAAGTTTTGACATGATGTCACGATGAAGACATCCATATCGTGAAATGTTACAATAAAACATTGCATTGGAGCTCCTTCTGTGCTTTTGCTTTCCTTTACAAATCAAACGGTTCATGTGAATGCGCTGTGCAGCCTGTGCCCAAACTGCTTGTTATAAACAAAATGTCATTTATGTCAGTCGTTAAATACATACATTTCAGTATTTGACGCTGTACCTGTACTGCGGTGAAGTTAGCTTTTTACTAAAGATTCAGACTTTGATCGTCAATACCTCGTCGATGAAACCTTCCAGAAAGAAACACATTCCATTTTCTGAATCTGCTCACGGTTGCGAGCAAACAATAGTCCTTGCTTTTCCATGTCCGTTTGGTATTTACGTTTCTGAGTCTAAAAGAAGGTATAAGCCTGCTTAAGTACCCTGCGAAGTTTAAGGCACCGTCTCAAAATTGCTAGTTTATCTATTGCCAGTCAATGAAAAACGTCAATAGCTCTGTCCCATAACTTCCAGCCATATAACCATGAGATACAGCTTCTGGAACATCTGCCTTACAGTATCATCAACATCTTTAGTTTTACAATTTTTCAATTTAGAAAATGAATAATTTTGAAAGCATTTAAAATAAAATAAATATCAATAGCTAGGATCAAATATATCAAAATAAACAGCTGTTATCACTTTAGGGACCTGTGCTCCAGAGGCGTTGCTAGGATCACAATACATTTGGGACTTAGCCCACATTTCCCCCCCGCTCCACCTGGGACAGACAGGGTTTTGAATGTACACGCGGAAAATTTCAATGTACGCGCTAGCGGCCTACACGTCTACATTGTCATAATGCGCGATCGGAATTAGAGATGAACAGATCAGGGGCTATTTTTTATTAGTATTATTTTTTGTTCAATTTGAGATCCGGGGCTATTCATAAAAGATGCCCAGGCCTAACGACGCCACTGCTGTGCTCTTCCATTTTTACAATTTTTCAATTTAGGAAATGGTAAAGAATATTAAAAACATTTTCCATCAAAAATTGTCAATAGCTCGGACCCAATAAAACTTGTATCAATATAACCAACTGATAAAAAGTTTGGAAATATTTAATATTATTCAAAACATTGATGGTCAAGCAGCTGTTTCTGAAGCTATAT
Source organism: Esox masquinongy (assembly GCA_016801175.1). Taxonomy (NCBI): domain Eukaryota; kingdom Metazoa; phylum Chordata; class Actinopteri; order Esociformes; family Esocidae; genus Esox; species Esox masquinongy. The sequence goes on from JACXGI010017259.1 coordinate 2,179, forward strand.
CAGTTTGTTATTTTGATAAAGGATGCCCAGCTGACAATTTCAATGGAAAAATGCTTTAAAAACTATATTTTAATTTAAAAAATGGTAAACCTAAAAGATGTTGATGCTAGAGCAGCTATTCCTGAAGGTGTATCATTGGGTTATTTTAAAAAAAAGTTTTATTACGTCCGAGCAATGGACAATTTTTGATGGAACATTTAAATAATAATAATAAGAATAATAACAATATTAACTTTATTTGTATAGCGCTTTTCTAGTACTATTAAACAAAGTGCTTTACACACAAAAATAGAAATAGAAATACATTAAAATAGTAATAAAAAACCCATATATACTATTTTTAAAAAGGGAGTAAAAAGAATAAACAAAAGATAAAATCACAATTATAAAATATTAGTGAAAGCCATCTTATAAAAATTAGTTTTTAGGTAAGATTTAAAAGAGTGCACTGATGTAGCATCTCTGACATTCTGTGGTAGGCTGTTCCAGAGTCTAGGGGCCCCTATAGCATAGGCCTGGTTCCCTTTAGTTTTCAGTCTAGACTCCGGGACAGCCAGAAGTCCTTTTCAAGCTGATCTGAGAGGCTTAACAGTGCAGTATAGGTTGAGCATGTCACTAATGTGCTAAGTGCCAGACCATGTAGTGCCTTAAAAGTGATAAGCAGAATTTTTAAATCTACTCTGAAATTCACCAGTAACCAATGTAGAGCTGCCAACACTGGGGTTATATGAGACCTTGATTTAGTCCTTGTAAGAAGTCTGGCAGCTTAATTCTGTACAACTTGGATTTTACTTAGGAACTTATTGTTAAGGCATGTAAACAAAGCATTACAGTAGTCTAGGTAAGAGGAAATGAGAGCATGTACAATTTTCTCAGTGTCCTCAAATGATAAAACTGATCTTATTTTGGCAATGTTTCTAAGTTGGTAAAAGCATGACTGTATCAGTTTTTTTGTGTTATATTCAAATTGTAAGTTTGGATCAAAGAAAACTCCCAGATTTCTGGCCAAAGGCACAATATTTTTTGTTAGCGATCCTAAAGCCAACCAAACTTCATCCGAAATAGATGGGGGGCCAATAATTAAAACTTTGGTTTTATCAGTGTTTAACTGAAGAATATTATTGGACATCCAGTTTGTATTGTCTTCAAGGCAATTATGCAGAACACACAACTTGCTCAAGTCATTTGGCTTAACTGACAAATACAACTGCGTATCATCTGCATAACAATGAAAAGAAATGTCATACTGCTGAATTACACTACCTAATGGAAGCATATACAGAGAAAACAGGATTGGCCCAATGACAGAACCCTGTGGAACACCACATATGACAGGAACAGAGGAAGACATAAGTGTTAATGGACACTACAAATGCTCTTTAGACAGATACGACGTGAACCAATCTAGTGCAATCCCTGAGATCCCAACCCAATTTCTACATCTGTCAATTAAAATGTTGTGGTCTATAGTGTCAAAAGCTGCGCTAAGATCCAGCAACAACAAGATTGAACACTCTCCAGAGTCAGCATTCAACAACAAGTCATTTGTAACCTCAACAAGAGCAGTTTCACCAGTGTGTTTCTGACAAAAGCCTGACTGGAATTTCTCAAAAATAAGATTGTGTTCCACCACCTGTAAAAGTTGCTTTGCTACAAATTTTTCTAAAATTTTGGACATGAAGGGTAGCTTGGAAATTGGCCTGTAGTTATTTAAAACAGAGGTCTCAACATGAGGTTTTTTATGAAGAGGCTGAACACATGCTGACTTACAATAGTCAGTGACACAACCCGCGGGGAGAGAACTGTTTATAATGGAGAGTAGTTCAAGGCCTACTGTTCCAATAATTAAATTTTTTTAATGATTAATAATTTCTTAAATTGTAACATTGTAAAACGGAATGATATTCATGTTTGGGCAGTTGTCCCTGACTCTTTAGCAGTTTGTCTATTAAAAAAAGTTACACTGGGTCAGAGTTATTGACCTTAATTTTAATAAAAGTCAATAAAAGTATTTTTAACTTGTCAAATTAAAACTAGGTAAATCAATAATCATGTAGATGTCAGGGCTCACAACTCAGCTCATTATAGATGTTTAAATTCGTCTATGTTTTTTCGTTGCAAAGCAGTTTGCGTTTTTCAGTAAAAACCACATTATTATGCTATTTTAACACTCTCCCTTAACAGAGAATACACGGACAATCTGCCATGGACATGACAGTAAAGTCGTCTTTTGTCAATTTAACGTAATAGAGAAAACAAGGAGTGTTGCTTGCTATCGCCGGCAAATTCATAAAAATATAACTGCTGTTTTTCTATCAGGTTTCGCTGATGAGGTAGGCCTATTGCCTATCCGAATATTTAATAAAGATAACTTCACCGCAGTTATATCTTTTGCGGCAAGCGTTTGTGTTAATCATCTGCTAAACTCGGCCGTGTGATGTCTTCATACTTGTTTGTACTGTCTCACAGGTCAGACGTGCTGGCCAATGCCCGACCTAACTTAAAATACGTCGTTGCAGAGGAGGGCTAATTTGGCGTTCTCCTGACAGATTTCGAACTTGCAAACGGTCATTTAGCCGTTGCTGTTATTAACCTGTTGTCTGCTCATCAAAGCGGGGACTATCTGACTACGGACACACAACTAACGTTGGCTGGTACAGAAAGTAACGGAATAGCGAGAGAGTATCTAGGAGCAGTCAGTATATTATTGTAGTCCGGTTTTCGTATAGTGTAACCATGCAATGTTTGAGAATATTAAGGGTGAGCCACGGAACAGTTGTTGAACATTTTGTTAAAGACGCCACTAAACGAACTTGTAATAACGGTTTATTATTAGGTTGTCGTCGTAACCTTAAAGTTCAACTCGCACAATGTTTGAACACAAGTTCAACAGATCAACACCACACTGGAACAACCTCATACATGGAAAATGTGCTTCCCAAACTGTAAGTTTATGTTTTTCTCTTGGTTAATCTTGTTCTGTAGACCTATTGATTGCTAAATATAGCAGGTGTCCAATATAATGCTGTGTCTCCATTCGCCTCAATCATCCACTACTCTACAAATAGCCATTCAATTACATTAGCATGGGTTTGTTTGGTTTCAAGCTGATCCCTTTCCTCTACCCTGTATGTCACTGCAGGAGCAATGAAGGAAAAGGTCTGTTCTCAGGAGTAGAAGATATGCTCTTCTACACCATTACAGAAGGACAGGAAAGAGTCCCTGTATCACATTTCATCTCTGTGAGTAAGCCTTCACTATCATTTAACCCCTACAAGAAATAGCTTAACCTCAGTTATTTTTAGAATTAAAACAAATGTTTTACTCTAGCCTAATAAAAAATACTCTCACACACCGCTCCTAGCCTTCCTTGACACTCTCTCTCTCTCTCTTTCTCGGAGACACACACTTCACAAACACTGACTTGGCATTTGTTAAGAAAGATCTGTAATATTTCTATGAAATGAAAGACATCTTTCTATAATCTATGTAATTGAGACTTCAGGCATTTTTGCTGTCACTGAAATATTATCTATCACCACAGGTGCTATACTTAATCCCAGGTGACTTGGTGTTCATTGTTTATGTGCTGCTTGAATCCTGATCACTGTTGTTTCTGCCAAAGTGCTCTCTCTTTCCCCACGTCCTGTCCAATAAAGCAAAAAAAGAATGTTTACAATGTGTGACAAAGATGATGAGTGTGTATTAGAAAAATTGCTCTCAAAAAAGTATACTGATATGTTATTCAAGGTGTACCCTTTTACAAGAAACAACAGCTAAAGACAGTGTTTCCCTTCTGTTTTTTTCCAGCAGGGGCACGGTGGCTTGTTGCACTCTGGCATCAAAATCTAAATGTGTTAAATGCTACAAACATGTTTTTAATTAATTGTAAAAACGTCTTCCCTGTACACCTGTCGCTTGCTTGTCAAAGTTATATTTTTTTAACATTATTTGACAATTTAACATTTAATTCCCTAATAATAACCTAAGTCCTCCCCCTCAATTAACCCTGCTCTAAAACTGTTTCTCCCAGACTCCTAATAAAAGCAAGTAGCTACTAGCTAATAAGGCAACATGAATTCCAAGTACAGTATATTACTGTCTGTTGCAAAAATATCATCAAAATATGCTTTTTTTTAGTACAACCCTGTTTCCCAAAAAGTTGGGACTCTGCGTAAAATGGAAATAAAAACAGAATACAGGGCTCAAAGTTAACATATTTTGCCACTGGCCAAACGGGGCCAGTGGGTTTGATACTTCTTGGCCCCAAAAACATTTTTACTGTCCCTCCTTCCAAAAGTTGTAATTTATCAGTGTCATAACGTACAACCAAATACTTTTGTTATTTAACATGTTTAATCCTTTATGAAATGTATTCTGGATATATAAAACATAAAACATATTTATTCACAAAACATCTTAAGGCTAAATGTAGCTCCAAACTTGTTGATTTAGGAGTAACTCTTTAAAAAAATGGCTGTATCAGTCCTAACTTTAGGAATATTTGGCCTAAGAATATTTCACAAAGCGTTTTAGCCCCAAAACCAGCTCCTAAATTTGGGAAATGTTAGGAGTAGTCAAAAGGACTCCTAAGTCACTAAGACCAAGTCACAAACAATCCTATAGATATAACCCTAGATATTTGTGCGTGTTGGATTCTGAAACAACTTGAGGATGTCGAGTTTATAATGCGATTATTATTTTTTTCAATCTCAAGTTTTTTTTGTTGCCTCAACAGGAACACTTTTGAAAACCATTGTCTGTAAACACACCTTGTCACTGCATCCACAAATGCTAGTTAAAACTCTACCATACAAAGAAGAAATCATATACAAACAGGATCCAGAACCGCCGCCACCTTCTCTGGGCCTTAGATCATTTAAGATCGACTGTGGCAAATTGGAAAACTGTCCTGGGGTCTGACAAATCACAATTTGAAATAATTTTTGGGATTGTGGATGCTGCATCCTCTGGGCTAAAGAGGAGTGGGACCATCCTACTTGTTATCAGCACATAGTTCAAAACCCAACATCCGTGATGGTATGGGAGTGCATCAAGGCCGTAATTGTGATAGTTTTAGCATCAACATGTCATTTTTTTCTGGAAATGTAATTGTGGACATTTTTTGTGAAAAAAATTTTGCTAAAAAGCATCAGTAATTGCATGGAGTGTAAACAAAATTCTTTGGTGAAAACAGGCTGATTTGCGCATGCTAATCAATCAACCATCACTAACTTTATCTATCATAGCTAAGTTACCTGGAAAGCTAATTAGCCACACATTCACCCAGCGACCAACAATAGTGCTCGTGTGCGTATTCAACTAACGTTAATGTCTTACGTTAATGATTTTGTTAGATATGTCAGAAAGCCCACGTGAAGTCTGAGTAAAGTGTCAATCATTTATGTTGCGCTTCATGTGTAATTTATCCAGACAGTAGTCGTTTTCATTGATTGTATATTCGTATAGTATACTGTATAGCTGTATTTGCTTATGATAAATAGCATTATTGGTGTTTGTTTGATTAAAGTGCAAGCAGTTTTATTAGTCAGCTTTCATTCACAGTGAGTGTCATCATGATCAAGAGAAAGGGTGGCAGTGACATCAGTTTTTTGGGCAGCCTCAGAAAATAAAAGTAAAATGTGAGCAGTGAGAAAATGAGTATCAGTCAGATGATAGACTATGTATACAATCGTGGCCAAAAGTTTTGAGAATGACACAAATATTAATTTCCACAAAGTCTGCTGCTTCAGTGTCTATAGATATTTTTTTCAGATGTTACTATGGTATACTTAAGTATAATTACAAGCATTTCATAAGTGTCAAAGGCTTTTATTGGCAATTACATAAGGTTATGCAAAGAGTCAATATTTGCAGTGTTGATCCTTCTTTTTCAAGACCTCTGCAATCTGCCCTGGCATGCTGTCAATTAACTTCTGGGCCACATCCTGACTGATGGCAGCCCATTCTTGCATAATCAATGCTTGGATTTTGTCAGAATTTGTGTTTTTGTTTGTCCACCTGCCTCTTGAGGATTGACCACAAGTTCTCAATGGGATTAAGGTTTCCTGGCCATGAATCTTCATAACATTCTGAGTATATGCAAATTGCCATCATAAAAACTGAGGCAGCAGACTTTGTGAAAATTAATATTTGTGTCATTCTTAAAACTTTTGGCCACGACTGTACAGTAGCACAAGAGGTGAGTCAATGTTTATTGATATAATAATCATTGCCATTCAGATCAGAAATGGTTAGTAATCCATTCCTGAACATCATGGCAAGAAACACTACTTGTTTACTGATAGTATTTATTTCATGTTCACTCTGATGCGTTCAGAGTAAAGAGAGGGAGAGAGGGAGAGAGAGACAGCATGAGGATACCAACAGGGCAGGGCGAGCAGACATGGTGAGTGAGAAAAGGAGCAAATATTGATGACTAATCTGATATTGCCATGTTGGTGTTGTTTCAACGACATTATAATTAATGTTGGCACAACTGATGTTAGGCTTAGGTACAGGTACCACTGACGTTAGGCTTAGGTACAGGTACCACTGACGTTAGGTTTAGGCACAGGTACCAATGAGGTTAGGTTTAGGCAGAGTTGTCTCTGAGGTTAGAGTCAGGTCAAAGGGTGTGATTTGGTCAACCCCAATGTTGACTCCATGGCTATAGCCTTAGAGTGCATTAGTGCACATGGCGTGGGTGACTTGCACATCTGTGAAGGCAGCATTTATGCTGAACAATATATACAGGTTTGGGAGCAACATATGCTGCCATCCAGACAACGTCTTTTTCAGGGAAGGCCTTGCTTATTTCAGCAAGACAATACCAACCACATTCTCCATGTATTACAACAGCAAGGCTCCGTTGTAAAAGACACTGGGTTCTAAACTGGTCTGCCTGCTGTTCAGACATGTCACCCATTAAAAACATTTGACACATTATGAAACGAAAATATGACAAAGGAGACCCTGAATTGTTGAGCAGCTAAAATCCTATATCAAGCAAGAATGGGAAAACATTTCACTTTCAAAACTACAGCAATTGGTCTCCTCAGTTCCCAAATGCTTACAGGCTGTTGTTAAAAGAAGAGGTGATTCAACACAGTGGTAAACATGCCCCTGTCCCAACTTTTTTGAAACGTCTTGCTGGCATCAAATTCTAAATAGGCATGTATTTTTCCAAAAGCATTCCTCAGTTTCAACATTTGATATGTTGTCTTTGTACTTTTCTTAATTAAATATAGGGCTTCAATGATTTGCACATCATTGCATTCTGGTTTTATTTGCCTTTTATGCAGTGTCACAACTTTTTGGAAATGAGGTTGTAAAAGATATTAATAAAAAATATATAATTGACTTAAGCTCTAACCATTTCTCAATGTGTGCCACCTTAGAATATTCTTCATCTCGTGTAAAGTATTTAAACAGTATTTTAAATAGTAATTATGTATTCTTTATATTTTTCCCACAGAGTTATTCCTTTGAAAATGTACATAATACACACTATGCAAATCTGCAGTTTAAAAATTTCATATAATACAGCTCTGGAAATAATTAGGAGACTACTGCACCTTTTTCTTTCCTTTCCAAAAAAGTCGAAAAGGAAAGTTTCGAGTGAGGAACAGAAGCTGTTCAATTTGCAGTGGTCTCTGAATTTTAACCCTCCTGTTCCTCTGTAATGAACACCGGGACCAGGGGTTTGAGGTTCCAATTGCGGAAGGCAACTGTTGGTTTATTGGCAAAGGTACAAAGGGATGAGGCACGAACAAAACGAAAGAGGCAGGCAGGCAGGTACGGTAACCGGTGGTCAGTCCGAGAAGGCGACGGTACAGGTAAGGACAGGCAGGCAGGTCACGAGGCAGGCTTCTATACACGGAGACAGGCGGGAACAGGACAAGGGGAGGAGAATACAACAGGCTGGGAATCTACAATTAGCTAGAGCGCGATACGAAGGCTTGACAGGTCCACTACGAACAATACCTCACACCTGAGGGGTGGTGGAGATCTGGCTAATATAGGGAGAGATAATGGAGCGCAGGTGTTTAGTATTCTGGTGATTGAGATCTGGATTGTGAGCTGCGTTCAGGTACATTGCGTTGTGAGTGCGTAGTGGTGGCTGGTAGAGGGCACGAGAGAGAGGTGCTGGAGCAGGAACGATGCGAGGACCTCACATCCTCACTCAAAACCTTCCTTTTCAACTTTTTTGGAAAGGAAAGAAAAAGGTGCATTGGTCTCTATTTTTTTCCGGAGCTGTATATTTAAAGTTTCACCACAGGCTTTTATATTGAAGGCAAAGTAAGAAAACCAGAAGTTTTATTGTTGCTGCCGAATCTCTAATGTTGCCTGCATGACAGTAATCTGTTGTAGCTGATCGTTGCTGTGGAGTTGTGACTGCTAGCAAGCTATCATCTTACCTTTGGTTTTCTCTCAGACAATGACTACCTTCTTTATATTAATGTGACAGCAACTTACTGACAGTTACGTTTCTCTGACCTCACTCGCTAGCTTCATACTCCGAACGTCACGTGAAGGATGATGTTGCTCTGCTATGATGCTTGTTCGATAGCAAACTGCGTGTGATGGTAATATGCTCTGCTTGGTAATTTTTTTTTAGTATTCCATAAAAACATTGTTTTTCTGTGGTGGCACATCAGAATTTAGCAGCAGCAGGGTGCAACTCTGATTACAATAAGAGGGAACCACTGGCAGAAAGTGGAAGAGAAGGGGTAAGGATTTGAAGGGGGATGTCGGTGGGTTTTGACTTGGGCGGTGTGTTTTGAAGGGGGAGTGGTGTGTTTTGATGGGGGCGGTGGTGTATTTTAAAGGGGGGTGGCCTTGTGTGTTGACGGGGCGGCAGTGTGTTTTGACAGGGGGTGGCGGTGTGTTTTAAAGGGGTGGTGATGTGTTTTGAAGGGGGTAGGTGGTTTGTTTTGTTGGGGGGAGGCGGTGTGTTTTGATGAGGCGCGGCGGTGCATTTTGACGAGGGGTGGTGGTGCGTTTTGACGAGGGGCGGTGGTGTTTTGATGAGGGGCGGTGGTGCGTTTTGACGGGGGAGGCGTGGGTTTTGACGGGGTGCGGCGTGGGTTTGATGAGGGCGGTGTGGGATTTGACGGGTCGTGGTGGGTTGGTACAAGTTGTGATCCACGTTTATACCTCACCTCAACATTGTTTTACTGTGAAATGCCTTGCAACTCAAAGATAACTTGTATTTATTAAATAGGCCCTGAGGAGGACTGGTCTTCTCACAGGTGACCCTCGACTGAAGGACTGTATGAACAAGCTCCGACTTTCTGTATCAGAATCTTTTCATGATGTCATGATGGACCGGGAATTGTTCCACAAGTGAGTCTACTAGTGAACCCTCTCAGATTCACCTCAACCCCTCTACATCCATCTACCTCTCTCTATGTCCGTCAACCTCTTTACATCCCTACATTCATCTACCTCTCTACATCCCTCAACCTCTCTACATCCCTCTACCACTCTACATCCCTCTACCACTCTACATCCCTCTACCTCTCTACATCCCTCAACCTCTCTACATCCCTCTACCTCTCTACATCCCTCTACCACTCTACATCCCTCTACCACTCTACATCCCTCTTTCTCTCTCTACTTCCCCCTACCTCTCTCTACATCCCTCTACCTCTCTCTACATCCCTCTACCTCTCTCTACATCCGTCTACATTTGTCTACACCCCTCAAGGTCTCGCTACATCCCTCAACCTCTCGCTACATCCCTCAACCTCTCTCTACACCCCTCAAGCTCTGTCTGCACTCCTCAACCTCGCTCTCCACTCCTCAACCTCGCTCTCCACTCCTCAACCTCGCTCTACATCCCTCAGCCTCGCTCTACATCCCTCAATCTCGCTCTACATCCCTCAATCTCGCTCTACATCCCTCAACCTCACTCTACATCCCTCAACCTCACTCTACATCCCTCAACCTAATGATGGCCATTCGAGGCTTCATTGCTGTTCTTCTAGCAGCAGGATATTATGCTAGCAGCGCTAACTCAGATTTTCTTTTTCAAAATAAAAGCCATCATTGAAATATATAAGGCAATATAGTTAACAATCTAGTCTGTCAATCTAGTCTGTCATTTTCTGTTTAATGTCCGTTCCAATTTTGTTCTTGTCTGTTCTTTTTTACAGACTAGATTGTTAGCTATATTGCCTTCTAAATTTCAATGATGGCTTTTATTGTGATAAAGAAAATCTGAGTGCTGCCAGCATAATATCCTGCTGCTAAAATTACGCTAATGAAGCCTCGTTTGGCCATCACTACCTCAACATCACTACATCCCTCAACTTCACTATATATCCCTCAACCTCCCACCCTTCTCCTCCTCTCCACAACTCCAATCCTCTCCACATCTCCGCTCCTCTCCACCTCTCCGCTCCTCTCCACCTCTCCGCTCCTCTCCACCTCTCCGCTCCTCTCCTCTGCTCCTCTCCACCTCTCTGTTCCTCCCCATTCCTATCCTCCTTGCCATTCCTCTCCACCTCTCCACTCCTCTTCACCTCTCTCCTATGTCTACATCCCTCAGCTTCTTTCCACTTCTCTCCATTTCTCCTTACCTCTCTTTTCTCCACTTCTCTCCAATCCTTTCCACCCCCCTCAGTTCCTCTCCACTCCTCCCTGCCTCTCTCACACACTGTCATAACATTTTTGTCTCCTGTTACTGTTAGGTGCCATGGTAGAGAGACTATAAATAACCTGAGCCCTGTGCATTCCACATTATTAACCAAGGGTTAGTTGTAGGCTGCAGTCTACTCTCCTCTCTCTTTTACACAAACAGACACACATGCCTCACTCACACCCATTTGTCTCCTTGTGAAATCTTCAATACATTAAATAATTTTAAGAGTTGGTTAGAGGCAGCCACAGGCATAGTTAGGGTAATCAGAGCACACCAGCCTTCATATTATCTGGGTGTGTTTATTTGTGTGAGAACAGTGAGGGGTAGTTTTCCTTTTGGTTATAGGGCAAGGCACTAATCTGAATGATAAGTGCCAGCTGCCCCCCACAGCCAACATGAGAGAGATCTAGTGATGTCACGTTTTAGTTTCCTCATGTTTTGTTGTTTCAACAAAGTTCAGTCTGTTCTGTGAAGGGCACATTATGTTTCTTAAGTGTTTAAGTGCTTCACACTGCAGCGATTGTAGGCCTTTTGACCACTTGGCGTTTGTCTTACTTCTGATCAGTAACTCCCAACATACAGGGTTCATGCTGTGTTTGTTGACCACCCACGTGTAACAATTAGCGATTGGCCTTGCTAAATTTTTAAATGCTAATCATGACTTGTGAGCCAATCAGAAAATGAGAGAAGAAACCGCTGGAAAAAGTCAACAAGGGAGGGGGACTTAACTTCTGCACAGTGTTTTCTGCTAGCACGGCCAGCGTGAATGCAATGACCACTAATCTGACTCGTCTAAGAGAGGTGCTAATTTCTCTATCGTCTGAGCAAAAACTAAGCTGTTGTAAGTGCAGGACGCTTCAGAGGTTGTACAGACCCTTCCTAAGGTGTACTTGCCTGTCTGTTGAAGGACCCCAATGAGACTTCTTTGTAGTTTCCCTGTTAATCTTCAGTTGAGCTGTTAGAATGGGAACACTGTTCTCTGTAACACACACAGCGGATTAAACTCTCTGTATCCAATTAACAGCCTGATCACAGAGGGCATTACTTACTATTGCAGCCTACATCTCAGCTCAACAGATATAAAGATTCCACTAATTGTGTATCATAATAATTCATAAATAATAATGTTTTGGGGTAAGCTACTGTGCCAAATAGATCCTTTTATAACTTGCTTCGCTGTTTTGATTCTCACAGCATGCCTGGTATCTGCATGGTCCAAATTCAAGACATTTAAAACCCCTAACACAACCTTGGACAACACATGGTCCAAATTCAAGACATTTAAAACCTGTAACACAACCTTGGACAACACATGGTCCAAATTCAAGACATTAAAAACCCCTAACACAACCTTGGACAACACATGGTCCAAATTCAAGACATTTAAACCTCCTAACACAACCTTGGACAACACATGGTTCAAATTCAAGACAATTAAACCCCCTAACACAACCTTGGACACCACATGGTTCAAATTCAAGACATTTAAACCTCCTAACACAACCTTGGACACCACAAGGTTCAAATTCAAGACATTTAAACCCCCTAACACAACCTTGGACAACATATGGTCCAAATTCAAGTCATTTAAACCCCCTAACACAACCTTGGACAACACATGGTTCAAATTCAAAACATTTCAACCCCCTATCACAACCTTGGACAACACGTGGTTAAAATTCAAGAGATTTAAACCCCCTAATACAAACTTGGACAACACATGGTCCACATTCAAGACATTTAAACCCCATAACACAACCTTGGACAACACGTGGTTCAAATTCAAGACATTTAAACCCCCTAATACAACCTTGGACAACACATGGTTCAAATTCAAGGCATTTAAAACCCCTAACACAACCTTGGACAACATATAGTTCTGGTGGTGATGATTTTTTGCCCTGAAATTGTAATTAAATTAGAAATCT
>JACXGI010017261.1:0-14746 GCA_016801175.1 Esox masquinongy
AGTAGGGGGTGGATGTTCTGTTAGAAGTAGGGGATGTTTGTTCTGTAAGGGGGTGGATGCTTTGTGAGGACTGATTAGAATTATTGGTCGCTAAGCACCACTTCTTTAGCTAGAGAGAGCAGAAAGATGAGGAATTTAAAGGTGAGCAAAGGGATTCATTCAGATAAATGACGTTATGGGTCTTAATGGTGTTCCTATGAGTCCCGATGGATGTGTGTGTGTGTGTGTGTGTGTGTGTGTGTTTGTGTGTGTGTGTGTGTGTGTGAGGTAGGTAGAGATATCTGGCTTAACAGAGGCTACTTCAAGTCACCTAGACTGTCAACACCTCAGATTTAATTCATGGCTGAAGTATTAGCTTTAATTTGATTACCGCTAGTGTTGCATTTGCTCAACCTTGACATTTAAATTGCTCTTGTTTTAAGGGGAACTTCAATTCGAGGCTGAAAGGCTTCTAGTTTCATGCTTTGTTACATGATTTGTCATTGTGCTGTTTGTTAACATTTACACACCACAATGAATTCTCTCTTAAGTAGTGACAAGTTCAAAGATGGATTCTGTTTCTGTGTAGCTTTTGATGGAAAGAGCGGGTAGCCTAGGCTAGATGCAGCAAAAAGTTTAGCCTTCACAGTCTGATGATCATGGAGCTTACAGGAAGTCTGGAAGTGAAAGCAGACGGACTAATAGGTCTGCCTGTCTAACAGGGACTACATTTCATTACACCCCCATCCCAGAGGGTTCTTTACAAGGGCCTTGTCCACTACACCAGTGAAACTGATCTGCTTGTTCCGTTCAGCCCAGGCCATGAAGTGCCGTCTTTAACACTGACAGTTCCGGAATACAGTAATCACTAGCCATCGCCATGACGATCAGTCTGACCGTTGATATCTCACAGGTGTAAATTCACACCCCATAATAAATGAATTAATATATTATGTTGAAGGGAAACAACGGCAAATATCAAGTTTATAAATTGTTTGAAGTAATTGTTGGACTGTCTCTCTAATCATGCAGCTAGCGATTTATGAACGTGGACACACGTTGAGATTTGCAGTTCCCGTTCTAAATTCACCATACGAAAACTCATTATGCCAAATGTATTAATATGAACTTAGAATGAACGAGCCCACTGGTGAACTCTAATAACCATCTGTGGTGTGGCTGCCCAGAGGTGGAACTCCGTAAAGGACCTAGAGAGAATCAATACCTGAGCCGAGTATTATCGGCACAAAGTTCTAAAGGACAAAGAAAAGCTGGATCTAAAGCCACAGTCATAGCACATGTGGAGTTTGTAGACTAAAGACCAGATTGAATTACCTGATGGTTCATACTGTCACGTCAAACGGAGAACGGAGAGTGATTTCCATCGCAGCGTTTATTGACAAAAAAGGTAAAGGAGTTTAAACGGTCCCCCCTACAGAGGTGTGTGCAGGCAATACATTTTGACGGCCCTATTGAGGAAATCTTTATAATGAAACTATTCCTGCCAAATAACTGTAAACATTTGCCAAATAAAACGTTTTCTTAGAATAATCAGTGCTCAACATGGCCCTCTGGTAAGCAACAGGTGACCACGGAGACATTTGGAAAAAATAGGACTTTTCTTTTGCTCTGTTTTCCTTTATTCTCACTGTAAAATATGCCTATTGACCATAGGGCAGGAGAAAACAGGTTTTGAATTTTATGATATTCATCTAAAATTCTGCTAGACTATAAAATACACGAATATATTTAGGACGAGGTCCAGTGAATTTGTAGTTTTATTGAAATTAAATAATTGAAATGACTAACATTGAAAACATTTAGATTGGGAACTACCAACTGACAGTCACATCCACTGACATCACATCCGCTGACACTCACATCCGCTGACACTCACATCCGCTGACACTCACATCCGCTGACACTCACATCCAGAGCTACTTGAACTAGTGACTGCATACATTTACATACTTTTTCTTACTGGTCCCATATTGGAATCGTACTTACAACCATGTGTCTTACCTATTCAGCTTTAAAACAATCTCCCGTTTTGAAGCGGACTAAACACCTGCCATTAACTACTCCAGCTCACCCGTTTCAATTGATGTATACCTAGTGTTTGTTTCACAAACTGTTTGATATTTAACGGTACGTTAGGGTACCCCACCTCCACAAAAAGACACATTCTGGTAATGCATTTACCGTAATAGCTTAAATCGCCTGGTTCGCCAGATTCTGCTGAACACAGTAAAATAAGAATTGTTCAGCTTGAACAAACTTAACGGAATCAAGCGTCACATAATGACATGACCAAATTCAGTCGCGCCCACGTGATGACAGACTGGTATGGGTTTTAACATATTGTGTTCACATGAACACCTCACCCAATCATCTCTCTCGTCCTCCCCGTCGTGTTCCATGCAGGAGTCAGGAGGAGCCTCACTGTGCCACATCAGAACCGTTGCTCTTCGGGAGAGCGGATCTGTTAACTAATTCACTAAGGACTTCTGAATATTAGTCTCTGTCATCTGTAACTTCTACAGTTGCTATGTTGTCAACTGCGCATTTTCATGTATATCTGGAAAGATCTTCAGTTGTAGCTCAGTTAATTTAACAAGTACATTTCCACAAAAATTAGGTGGATTGGTTTTGGGACGTTTGGAAAATAACACAGAGCCTCACCTATTATGTTTATTTTTAGGATCCTTCTAGAAAATTACACCTTCAGAGATAACCAGCCAGACAGGCCTAGTTCCAAATGACACCCTATCCTTTATGTAGTGTACTGCTTTTGATCAGAACCTAGAGACAAGAGAAAGGGAGTGCGCAATGTGGGGTCTACAGTTCCCTTTGGGAGTCTGACAAAGTGCTTTGCTGCAGCCAAAAGGAATAATGAGGAAACTGGCGTGTGTTTATCTCTCTCAGTCGTGTGAGAAATATGCCCTAATGTTGTTTGGGTTTCACCGCTTTGCATCTTGGAGCCCGTTTAGTAAAGTCTGCAGGACGACACAGTAAAGCCCAAACTATCACTTGGCCAACCCGCTGTTTATTTATCTTATCAGCCTGTCGGAGACACAAACATGCCATACATGAGAATGCACACACACGCTTAACCATACAAACACACGCGGTCAATTATACTCCACCCCAGCACGATAAGCCCAAGTAGTGGCAGACGGACCAGCAATGGGCCAGAACCGGTCCCAGCGGTGACACAGTGCTATTGGGTTGAGGCCTTTCCCGGGCCCCCTGGCCCTGGTTTACCCTGGTGTTAACGCCTGGCTGTGTCATGACTGCTGAGGGGCTGGCAGGTGGAAAGGTAATAAAGTTGAAAGATTTGTGACTGACCAGGTTTCCATTCACGGATTCCATGCGAGTAAAGTCATGTTGTATATTTAAAAAAATCCTAACAGGTTTATAAATAAAAATAAAATACTGACCGAATAATCATTGCATCGTTTGTCATCTTATTATGTTGTCTATGGCGCAGATGCTAAGGTTAGACTGCAAGCTCAGATTTGACACATCTGCCGTTTATCTCGACAGATTTATTCAGAACTGTCAAGAGTTGAAAAGAGATTTCTATTCCGTACATGAAAATGTATGTGAAAAATTACCCAACAACATAACATTATTATCCACAGTTATGTTAGCTGGAAACACACACTTGGTAGCGTACTTTCTTAAAGCAGATTTTGGAATATTTCAATTAGAAAAATCTGTTGCTAATTGTATGGAAACCTGCCTACTCTAACAAACCTGCCTTGAGTCAAAGAGGATATCTGCTTAGGATCTAATGCTGCTGTCAGAGCGAGAGAGACAGAGGGTGCAGTCTGGACTAGCGCTGGTATTCATAAAGCGTCTTGAGGAAGGAATGCTGTTTTTTTTGTATGTATATGTGGATGTCTCTGTGAGTGAGTGACTGAGTAAGTACATGTGTGTTAAGTTGCAGTGGTCAGAGAGGTTCAGGCGTTGAGCAGTCTGATTGGTTGTAAATACAAACTTAGTCTCTTGGTCTGTTGGTGTCAGACTTTGTGACAAATCCTTTGTTTCGCTGAAGTCGAGGTAAAAGGTTCTGGTACCACAGAACAACAACTTTGCTAAACACTTCCCTGTAGGCTGACCTATTGTTGATTATCATCTGAGGGCTGACTGGAACACCTCTGGGGACCCCCAGTGTTGAGAGTCATTGTGGAGGAGGTTTTGTAGCCAGTGCTCACAGCCTGCGGTCGGCCGCCAGGAAGTCCAGGATCCAGTTGCAGAGGGTTTCCAGACCCAATACTTGAGCTTGCTGATGAGTTTGAAGGAAATTGGATGCTGATCCGTGCCCAGTAAATCACATTGTCACATAATGGTGGGGTTTCGCTTGTAATGTTGGTGTTCCTCACATAATGGTGTGGTTCCCCAGGTGTGTTCCACCTCTGTGTGTGAAATTGGAAATGGCATCTTACATGGATCTCTGGCAACGGTGCGCAAGTGTTTAATTAGATACAAATTCAGTGAACAGTTAACCCTTCTGGAACGAATTAGAGCTTCTCTTAATTGCTGAATATCATATATAATTTATATCCTAATTCCTCATCCTATCGTATTCCTCGAAATATTCCTGACAATATTCAAGTCAAATTATGATTGAGTGAAACTACATTTGGGAAGGCCATATGGAAACAGTTATAGCTCACATGCCAGTCAGTCTAATAAAATGATATGTTTACATATTGTTGAGGGCTGGGCTCTCCAATTCTGCCGGCGTTACAGTTTCTCGTAGTAGCAGGAAAAACAGTTTATGAGCTCACTCAGTGACACCCTATTCCCTATATATCCCTATCAATAGTAGGGCACTATACAAGGAATAGAGTTCCATTTTGAACGCATACATATAGAGGTATATATGCTGCACACTTCTACAGCTGCTCAGCAAATCACAGACCTCTAAGCCCGAAACCACACATTTAAATATTTGTGGGGTAAGTAATTGCTAAATGTGGTTGACCGCCTCAATGTTTACTTTGAAATGTTTCATTCTTTTTCACAGACAATTAGGTTTGTTTTTGGTATCTGGACTTATAGGCCGTGCTAAGTGAATGACTGGGTGTGGCAGGGGCTACTAGCTAAGCCCCTGCCACAACTAGGCGGGGCTTAGCTAGTAGCGGTAGCAGGGGGTTAGCAAAGCTGTGTCAGGGGGTTAGCTATGTAGCGAGAGCAGCGGGTTAGCTACCTGTGACAGGGGGTTAGCTATGTAGCGGTAGCAGGAGGTTAACGATCTGTGGCAAGGGTTAGCTATTTGTGGGACGGTGTCAGCTAACTGTGATAGTGGTTAGCCATGTAGTTGTGACAGGAGGTTAGCTAGAATTTAGGTAACAGTAGCAGGTGGGGTAGCTTAGCCATTACAGGAGTGTGTATAATGCTGTTATGCATGTAGTCATAATACTGGTGTGTTTGTGTGTGTGTACATACATAGGGTATAGTGTATACTGTACAAAGTGTTTTCTACTAAGTCAGTAAGAGGGGGTGTGGTATTGTGCTGCCGTGGCTATGGGCTATTTACCAGAAAGAAACACAGATTGCCTAGCTACAGATCTTAGCCATGGTATATTTGCCGTGTAACACAAACCCTCTAGGTGCCTTTAAACCAAGACAGGTGCCAGACTGGAAAAGGCAACAAAAAAAATGTTTTGACAAGAGAAAATAGGTACTCATTAGTTTTGTTTCATGTTTAACAATAGCCTGTCTCCTAGTTTAAGATCACAAATTAAACACAGGCCGAAAGAAAACATGCCAAATACAGGGGACCTAAGGGTTTGGAAGGGATGTTTTTCTGCTTTCTAATGTTGTTCAACTCCCATTATCCGACTGAACTACAGCAAATGGCAAACAGTGATATTCATGATTTTAAGGCACATGTTTCGGTACCGGAAATTGCAGATACAGCACAGTCAGAACACAAATATGATATTTTTTAACACGGCAAAAAATAACCGGCCATTTACTTGGCAACGGTGGCTGGTCACATCAACCGTCTGCCTACATCAGCTCCGTCAGCCTGGTATGGTCGGACCCATCCATGTAAACATGTCAGAAGCAGGGGTACAGAAACCAGACATCCCACTCCACCAGACTAGACCAGCAGTGCTGTAGCCATGGAAATGAGATTGCGGTCACCGTCAGAATTAGCACCCTATTCCCAATTTAGTGCATTACTTTTGAGCACAGCCATACTGGTCCTGTAGTGCAACATCTACGGAGTAGGGGGAATAGGGAATGTCCCCAGTCATGGAGCCACCATGAACACGCTGTCACAATGAGGAGGAAAATGACTCAGAGAGATACTTCTGGCTCGTACTTTTAGACTTCAGTGTCTTAGGCCTCGTTCCAGATTAAATCTCTGGTGCTAACATGCTCTGGCTTGTACCTAGTGTGAGATGAGGAATGAGTAAGTGGCTAATCTATGTATGCTTGGTGCAAAATTAACTGGGATCTTACTTGGGCGGGCCAGTATGTCGTTGCCGTCTGATATAAACATTCTAAGTTAATTTTTTACTCTGACCAGTACATGTTTTATGATTTGTATCAAGAAAATAAATTCAAATTGGCTTCTGAAGTTTAATAAATGTTACGTTTCTTTAATGGTAAAACATTTCTTAATTTTCCTTAAATGTTTTGGAGATTAGGTTTTCCACTAGAAAACGACAATAACAATATGTAAAAACAAAATGCTGTCACCTCTACTGTATCTGAGTCTGAGGTTGGCGTGCTAGTCATATTTCCCACAAATGCTATAGCCTATGGACATTCCTCCAGGGTATCATGGAACCATGTAGTAAAAAGTTGTCATAACATCCTAAGTGATTTATCAAAAGAGCTGAACTCACCTGAACTGCGACCTTTGACCCTGAGACCCAGAGCTGGTGTTGGTGCACCTGGAATTAGGCTTTACGTCTTTACCCCAAGGCCCGACTCTCATTTGACCGACAAATACCTCACCTCTATGAAAGGATAGAAAATTACATATCTAGGATTCGACTGATGTTCCACTGAGGAATTGTTAAGAGAAGCTGTCCTTTTCATTTCATACTGAGGCTGGCCAGAGGCGACAGTCATTGGATACACTAAAAGGAACTCCGACTTCCAAGAGTTGAAAGTCGAGTTTAAAAGTTTTCTTTTGTTGGTTTTTTCTCTCTCTCTCATCTCTCTCTCATCTCTCTCTCATCTCTCTCTCATCTTGAATGTATTTGTGTTTGTTGCTTTTGTAGTTTAGCCGGAGGTTCACCAAGACATTGTAGATCCTGTTCACCCTTTTAAAACACATATACTTTTTACTTTATAAGTATTTCTGTCAAGGAGAAGGCTCTTACTCAGTGGTCGTGTATGTTGATATGCGATCAATTGACTGTATTTTGTTGACTGTGCCTAAGGCACGTACAGAGTTTGGTATAAAAGCATTCCAGATTTCTGGCCCTTCTACTTGGAACGAAGTGCAAAAGTGCGTGAAATTGCAGAAGCTTGTCTCTCTGAACGAGTTTAAAGCTAGAGTAAAAACGATGATAGACAATGAAGCCAAACCTTCCTAATGAATCTCCTGCATTCCTCAGTATGTAAATATATGCTTTAAATTGAAGCGCTTTAAAAGAGTGTTTTAATATTTTTGATTATTTTATTGGATTGTTTGACTTGATTCGTTAAAATTATATAATGTTATAAAGGCAAGTGTACTCTAGTCTCAATGACATGTATTACTAATGAGAAAAAGATGAGTTTGTGTTTTGAATTCAACATCAGATAGTAATTTAGTGGGCTCAAATGGAACTGACTTTATTTCCTTATGTAGCTACATTGTTGAATGTTTACAGGCTTTCTGGGAAGCAAGCCGATGTCTCTTACTGACGTCCCGGGTAGTTAAGAAGAGATGGGACGGACAGATGATATGGGACAGAAAAATAGTTCCATAAAGATGAAGGAAAAAGGAGGGAATGAGGAGGAAAAGGGAGAGGGAAAGATAGAAATAGAGGGATAGAGATGGAAGGATGGAGGGGAAAAGAGTGATAGAGAGATAACAAGTGAGACAGATATAGTGATAGAGGGATGGAAGAATAGGCAATTGAAGGCTGTTGTAGTGGCAGCTAGCCTAGCGTTTAGAAAATGTTGTCAGTAACTGATAGATCACTGGTTTGAATCTGTGAGCTGGTCAACGTGAAAAATCTTTTGTTGTGCACAGATAGTGTCCAGCGACACCCTGTGGGAGTCTACCCTGGTTGCTGATGTGTCTGTGTTGTCTAACCAATTCCTATTGTAGCACAACTATATGCATTAGCTATATACAGTACAAACAGATGTGGAACCAGGCCTGTAGGTCTACCATAGGACCCTAAAGGAGGATCTGCCACTATGGCAACTTTCAGCTCATGTTGCTTTAGTGTTTCTTCCAGATATTATTTTGTGAAATCAAATTAGAGCAAGACATAACATGGCAAAGAATCTGAGAGATCTGACGACTCCACCGTTAAAAGGCAGTGATAGCCCATCATGTTTATTTTTCTGAAAACTGCTCAACTTTTACAGGATACTGTACCATTGATATCATTTTCATTGCCTATAGTTAAAGATGTTGGGCCTTGTTCAACTCCCATAATTCCCCGTGCTTTGCTTGGCAGGTTGACGACTTCTCCTCCAGCAGCTAGCGATATGTAATCCCCGAAGTAAACCCTTGCCTCCACAGCAACTGAGACAAGCCTTCACCACCCGTAACTTTGCATCCCAAATACCGCTCTATTCCCTATGTAGTGTATTACATAGGGAATAGGGTGCCATTTGGGACAGACAACCATTTGGGATTTTCAGGTTTATTTCAGGAATGGCTTCACACCCTCTTTCCCGTTGTGTTTCTGCCTTTTCCCCTATGCTCCGGGGTTCATTGTTCATAGCAGAAGTCCACTAAGCTGTTTGGTATAACCTGTGGTGACTGAGGGTGCTGTAGGACCTCAGCTTGACGGCGAGTAGATATTAAGGCCGTGGAGATGACGTTCTTTTGCTGTCTGTCTAATCTGGTCGTCCGATCCACCCTGGGTGCAGCCTCTCAGTGCTCTTCTAGTGGCCATGACGAGTCGGGTGAATAAATAGTCTGTTATGTGGCTGGGACTGCTTTTAAAATGGCACTATCCTCCCAATATAGTGAGACCAGAGTGTTAAATGTATAAACTAAAGCTACAACAACCTGGGAGACATGTGGGCAAACAGGGTCAGGGTTAGGGACAGAACAACTGGGTTTTTCACCTCGGGGATTGGAACCAGCAGCCTTTAGTTTACTGGCCCAATACACTTGACCACTTGGACCCTGCTACCCCAATACTCTTGCCCACTGGGACCCTGCCACACCAATACTCTTGACCACTGGGACCCTACCACCCCAGGATTCTTGACCACTGGGACCCTGCCACCCCAGGACTCTTGACCACTGGGACCCTGCCACCCCAGGACTCTTGACCACTGGGACCCTGCCACCCCAGTACCCTTGACCACTGGGACCCTGCCACTCCAGTACTCTTGACCACGGGGACCCTGCCACCCCAGGACTCTTGACCACTGGGACCCTGCCACCCCAGGACTCTTGACCACTGGGACCCTGCCACCCCAGGACTCTTGACCACTGGGACCCTGCCACCCCAGTATGGTGTCATTTCAGAACCTCTCTGACTGTTCTTCAGGAATGCAAAGCTTATTTGTTTGCTAGTGTCCTTAAACCCTTTTGATTTGTTCAAAGGAGATCTAAGAAAGGCTTGCCAAAAACTAGTTTTACTTCAGAGCAAAATGTTCACTTAAAATTATATTCAGGGTGGAAATCTACATTCTGCAAAACCTCTTTGGTTACAAAGTCTTTCAGAAACATATCTAATTGGCCAAGTCAAAAAAAACCTTTGCTTTGTTTTGAATCTCTAGAATGTTTATTTAGTAATTTCAGTTGACCTGTCGTGGTAATCCTACCTATTCCTGATTCTAACCGATAACTTTAATTTCCAGGAAATGTATGTTTTCATACATTTATTTAAGTGGTGGACAAACACTTCTGTTCTTTTCAGGCAGTTTGGTAGACTTAACACAGACAGACTACACAGACAGACTGACGCAGACAGAATTTACATAGGCACCTTCTCCAACTCTAGTAGTCTATGGGGTCTTTTGTCAACTGTTTTAAGACTCTCCAAATGCTTTCACATCTCCCATGCTATCACACCTCGCCATCACAGGACTTAACATTCCTCTGTTGTTTGTTTGGCCTTCCCCACAGTTCCTTATCGCTCTCCCTCCTGTCATAGATGCTAAGAGGTTATCATATGAACCAGAGGAATGGTGAACAGATTCCTCAACGCCACCTCCTGGCACACTGTAGATGAGAGGACTGACATTTTAACCTGTAGCCTTTAAAACCGGTTGAAATAAGGCCCAGTCTGGTGAGTGAGAGGTTTTTGTTTGGGCGTGTCGCTGAGCTGTCTCTGAGGTGCGCTCTTTTCATTTCCACACAGCCATGTCAAAGGTGGTCTGCCTGCGTGACACAGTACCTGTTGTTCAATGAACACACGGAGGTGGCATTCGCCTGTATACAAGTTCTGACGCCGTGAGTCTGATCAGATAAGTGTGTCTCACTGTGACTCCTGCAGGATCTGATAGAGGAAATATGTAAGCAGAGAACAAACTAATGAATGAGTAACTACATTAAACCGAGAGGTTTCCTTGTTATTCAAACTCTCTTTATGATGCCAGCTGATGGTACAGAATAAAATGGTACATTGGCTTATATTTCCACCCTTTTATCTGTCTTTAAAATACTCTTAAAAGACACATACACTCCAACACACACAGACACACACTACAGTAACAGTTCCACTTATTAAATTACCTTTGACCACCACTCTGCCAACCCATTCCTTCCCTAAAGCTACCACGTATCTCAGGCGGTGTGTTTGTGTTGGAGAAATTACATCCCCAAAACTCATTGACTTCTGAACTTCTCTGTTTCCATGGCTTAAAGTCATTTATGACTACACAGGCGAAACACTAAAACAACATGTCGAGGTTACGTTTGGCTCACTGCTTCAGCTGGACTTTAAATAGGCTCCACATCAATCAAGGGAATAAGCTAAGGGACCAGGCCAAAGAGCCCTCCCTGCCAGAATGGGTGCCTTCTATACAGCTGGCTGGAGGTTCTCTGGATGTCACAGTGCATATGGTATAGGACAGCTTCATACACAGATTATTCCAGCGCAGGAATTAAGCTCAATTCAAAATACCGACACCCGTTGAAAGTGCTTTATAGGACTAGCCATGTTCCATGTACTGGCCCTTAACATCTGTTGATATACCTACGTTTTAAAGGGTTGAATTATTATTTTTTACGTTATGACCATACAGGTGTGTGGAGGTGGAGGGAGTGACCTGGGAGGGTGGAGGTGGAGGGAGTGGCCTGGCTGGGTGGAAGAGGAGGGAGTGGCCTGGCTGGGTGGAAGAGGAGGGAGTGGCCTGCTAGGGTGGAGGAAGTGACCAGGCAAGGTGGGGGTGAATCGAGTGACCAGGAAGGGTGGAGGTGGAGGAGGTGACCTGGTGGGGTGGAAGGGGAGCGAGTGACCAGGCGGGGTGGAGGTGGAGGGAGTGACCAGGCAGGGTGGAGGTGGAGGGAGTGACCTGTCTGGGTGGAGGTGGAGGGAGTGACCAGGCAGGGTGGAGGGAGTGACCTGTCTGGGTGGAGGTGGAGGGAGTGACCTGTCTGGGTGGAGGTGGAGGAACCAACCTCAACAGTGCTCCACTAAGCCGTGTGACGGAAGGATCTCGAGGGGCCCAGCTTCCCACTGGCCTTCACCTCTTGTTCCCTGGGGTCACCCTAAGGTCAGGCAGGGAGCCAGCCAGTCCAGGGGAGCTGAGGCTGTTAAATATCAAATGCTGAACCTTTTAGACGAGACCAAGGCCAGCCAAGGCTAAACAGGCTTTCACATATCAGCCATCGTGATGCCTGGCCTCCTCAGCTCAGCTCAGGGAATAGCAGGCGCTTTCTATTTCACAGGCCCTGAACCCTCTATCCAAACAGTCTAATGGACAATATAAAATATAAACAAATATTTATTTGTTATTAGTGAACATTTAAAGACGAATAATTTAACTGTATTAAAACATTTATAATCAAACTGCTATCCCTGTACTTGCCTTCAAACTAACTGCAGTCCACAGCAAAAGCAGAGGAAAGTCTTTGCTGTCCATCAACTGGGAAGGAATTGTGTCTGGAAACTTAAATATAATGAGTCCCAAATGGCACACTAGTTCCTCCACAGCGCACTACTGTCAGGGCCGTAACTACATGAGGTATCCCAGGTTCGGACCTCGGTAAAAAAAAAAAAAAAAGTGTTTAAATGTTGTCCTGCTCCAAATTGAAAAAATTGTCCCAGAGCTATGGTTTGTGTTTATATCATCTGTAGCCATAGTTCTGTGGTGACGCTCATTTTGGAGGTCTAGTTTTCACTTGTTATGGTTCCGTAGCAACTCTTTTTGCCATTAAAGTTACATTACGTAGCTACTGTATTGTAACTAACGAAAAGCCGCCCGGCATTTTATCTTTATTCAAAGCAGCCTTGTTGAATAATCGCAGGCCCAGTTCCACGCGGGGGGGGGGGGGGGTTGGGGGGGGCAAAATGGGGCATTGCCCCCTCAGGTAACAAGTCGTGCCCCCTCAGTTTTGTTTCTCCATACACATAGCCGATCATATATGAATGCGACCCGGGCGCGGATCGTCATAGTCAACACGTTACGATCAATGCGTGTCAGTTGGCTCTACATGCATATATACGTTTCTACATTTTTCGTCTGGGGGGGGTGCGGTGATTAGACACGCCCCCTCATTGATACAAAATGCACCCCCAGTCATCTTGGCGCTGGCCCTGAATAATCGTCTTCTTTTCTACCAGGTATGAGTGGCAACATTTAACTAACGTGTCAGTTTGTTACCAAAGTTTACCAAGCAAAGTGTTATTTTATATGTAAACCTGGTGATTTTGTGTTGTGAACTTGTGACGGTAATTAGATCTACGCAACTCGCTTTTTGTTTAAAATGAATGTACATGTAATTGAGAACACAGACAAAGTGTTAAGTATATATTAACACAATATAATAATGAATATATGAATAAATGACAATCATTAGGATAATGTTGGCAATGAGGGGTAGTCATAAAAACCTGCTGTATGTGTTGCGTCCTATTAAAAGCGGCAAATAAATCAAGTAATTACACGGGACACAAAGCTGCCGTCTTCAAATCACATTGTATAGGTTTTGAAGTGTGCAGCAAATAAGTTTAAGCTTTCTGAAAAGTTGGACCTAATTAAAACTCACACCCTGGTTACGGGCCTGACTACTGTTAACCAAAGGCCCAAAGGGATCTGGTGAAAAGGTGCATACTGTATAGTAAATAGAGTGTCATTTGAGACTGGCTCTTAACCACAGCCATTGATTGCCAGGGACTGTATATAATAAATGATAGACTGGCACTATTTTATATGAATACGTGGTCAATGCCGGTGGCAGTGTCAGCGGTCAGACATGGTCACAATAACCAGCCCTACAGCTCATATAGTCATCCACTGCCTCTGGCCATTGCCTTGTCTCTGGCCACTGCCTCTGGCCACTATGTCTGGTCTCTGGCCACTGCCTCTGGCCACTATGTCTGGTCTCTGGCCGCTGCCTCTGGCCACTATGTCTGGTCTCTGGCCACTGCCTCTGGCCACTATGTCTGGTCTCTGGCCTCTATGTCTGGTCTTTGGCCACTGAACGCAGGCACAGATTTTAGAATTTGGCTAATTTTTTTTCTACTCAGGCTTTGTCAAATCATGACTCCTATTTGTAATTTTCTTGTTCAGCATTTTCAGGTTTTTTCTCTCTGTAAGTTGAGGCTTATAGAACACCCCCAGAGTGTTGTGGGGCTTTTGGATTGAAAAGGCAGTTAGAACTAGACGCCAGTGTCAGATACAAATGTATCTCTGTCTTCATTCACCCCATGTTGAATTTAGGTTTGCTATACACACACCTCAGACCTGGATCCATCGCATATACACAAACATACCAGTCCTAGATATACACACACACACACACACTCTCACTCACACACATTCTCACACACACACACATTCTCACACACACACACATTCTCACACACACACACATTCTCACACACACACACACACACACACACACACACACACACACCCACACACAGCATCTACATCAGTCTGTGTGGTCTCAACAGTGTAGGAACAGTCCCTGTCTGGAAGTTTGTTCATTTGCGTTCAGACCGACACACCCCGTCGTTGACAAATAAGGGGACTTACGTAAATAAGACCAGTTGTGGAAAGTGATGCCCTGAGGGACGTTAAGGGACAGGAGGGAGGGTCCCCCTGGTGACCTTTGGTCTAGCCCACCTCCTTGACACACACACGCCTAATGGCCCTGCTTGCTGACCCTGTCTCCGTCTGGATAGCCGGTGGTACGGAGTTCATTTGGCGTCGGCCGTCACTGGAGTCGTTTACCCAGTTGTCAATCAATCAAATTCAATCAATCAAATTTATTTATAAAGCCCTTTTTACATCAGCAGTTGTCACAAAGTGCTTTTACAAAACACCCGGCCTTAAAACCCCAAGGAGCAAACAACAGTAGTGTTGAATTTCAGTGGCTAGGAAAAACTCCCTAAGAAGGCCGAAATTTAGGAAGAAACCTAGAGAGGACCCAGGCTCAGAG
>JACXGI010017262.1:0-14751 GCA_016801175.1 Esox masquinongy
TTTAACAAGGGTGGGTCAGTCGGTCGGTCGGTCGCTTACGCGGTCCGGCAAAAATGTTTAGGAATTTTCCAAAAGGTTTTATAAAGAGTGAAGGCTGATTTATACATCAGTGTCAAGCGCGCCAGCATAGGTTCCACAGAACCGCAGAAGCATAAATCTAACTTGAGACAGATGAGGAAGGTGCCAGTGCTGCCACTGCCAATGTTACAAGACTACCTGCTGACCATCATGTCAATTCATACACTTGGTTAATGACAACTACCTAGCTAGCTAAGCTAGCTATCTATGCCAAGGTATCTAAATGACTAGCCTTAAACTTGGTTTATACTTCTGTGGGTCTGTGTTGT
Organism: Esox masquinongy; assembly: GCA_016801175.1. Taxonomy (NCBI): domain Eukaryota; kingdom Metazoa; phylum Chordata; class Actinopteri; order Esociformes; family Esocidae; genus Esox; species Esox masquinongy. The sequence continues at coordinate 348 of JACXGI010017262.1, forward strand.
TAATGTCATGTGCAGGCGTGCAAAGACGTGCCCAGCATTTACGGTTGTGCGGCCCTGTTGTGTAGATTGCCATTACATTTTTTTGCACTAGACGGCGCTGTCAGGAAAATCTCACAGAAGTAACTGTATAGTTGGTAAACAATATTATAGCTACCTAGCTAGATCTGGGAAGACGCAAACAATCTCTTTCTGCAATGGCGAGTTTGAGAGAACATGTAAAATTAATTGAAGAGGAGATGGACGATGAGTTAAAAGAACTGATTTGTATACAGGGGATGGTCAACCAGGCTTTTGAATATGTCTTGAGCAGATGGGAGATTACAGTGTGCTTGTTCAGCAGATGCGTAACATGATCAAAAAGATGCATTTCAGATATTTATTTATGGAAACCCCTCCCTCTGCCATCCAATCAATAATTATTTCTGGGGCTCTTGTCTTGACATACAAGACAAGACAAAAATCTAAAAGACAAAATCTAAAAGCTACGCGCTTTTAGATTTTTTAGCTGGTACATGTAGCCTACACGGGCTGTGTGGGCCTGTGCGGCTCTCTGCAGTGTCTGCGGACCCTACGTAGACCCGTTTGACATTGAAGAATAAATCAAGCTTTAGTCTGAGCATAGCTTGCAAATGTGAACTCACTTTGCTAGCTAGTTGAGCAAAACTGTTTACTAGCCGCCCAGGCATATGGTAGCCACTTTTGAGTTAAGATCAGGTTACATATTTTGCTGGATGATGTTATTGTTAGCTACTATAGGATGAAAGTGTAGGTGAAGCAGAGAAAGTGAAGTCTGTGGAACACATGCTTTTTAGTCGGCTATATTATAGTGTTATGTTGTTTAACCAGGAAGATAGTGGTGGAATAGAATAGGTCAACATCATCTCCATGGAATATTATGTTGTTTAATTTAGAGTTCAGTTAACTAAATAAGTAATAGCTAAACAAATTTGGTTTATGTAATGTCAACTGTCTGTGTCAGAAATAACAAATTACATAGTGCTGCAAATGACCTAAACCCATGTTGGTATATCAAAATGTAAAAAAAAATCAGGTATTTTCATTGGGACAGGTCAAGTTTAGTTTGGGATGGTTGAAATTGCACTTTGGGACGGTACAGAAACTGAGGAAAAAAGTTTGTTGCGAGCCCTGGGTGGCACACTGCAAAATCATTTACATTAAAAATGTTTTAGCAGACGCTTTTACATACAGCGACTTATGTATGAATTCCATACATTATCATATTTCTTCTAACTCAACTCCGTTGGGAGTTGAACCCAGAACTTAGCAAGTACAATGCCATGCTCTTACACAATGAACTACACGGGATGTATAGTCATGTTGTATGTTCATCTAAAATGTGCTATATGTGATTATAAGTAAATAATGTTGCTAATTGCTTTACATATAGTAAATGAATTATTGCAATGTTTGACATCATAGTAAATTAATGATAGAATTCTTTAGTTTGAATAGACACAGCCAAATTAATTGTGGTTAAAGATGTACTGTATGTAATGTGTATGTTAAGTTGAATAAGTACTAATTTCAGCAAATATTTGTTGAAGTTGGCAGACAGTAGTGAATATGAATGATTCTTAATCTTTTCCCACCTATTTTCTTCTGTAGTCTCCATGACCAGGAGGATTGTGTTAGTGGCGAAGACCGGGGCTGGGAAAAGCTCTTCAGGAAACACCATCCTGGGAAGGAAAACTTTTAGAGAGGCAAAGTCTAGCAAGTCTGTGACAGAAGAGTGCTGCAAATAAACTGCTGAGGTGGCAGGTACACAGGTGGTCATAGTGGACACACCTGGAATATTTGACAGAAAACGTCCCGACAGAGAGTTGGAGACTGAAATCGGTCAATGTATCAACTTGACTTCACCTGGTCCACATGCGATTGTATTGGTCGTGGATGTGGACCCTTTCACACCAGAAGAAGAGAACACTGTAAAGAAAATCAGGGCACTATTTGGAGATGAAGCTGAGAAGTACACCATGATTCTCTTCATCCACGGCGATGAGTTGGATCCGGGTGGCATTGAGCAGTACATCAGTGCAAGTTCGGATGAGTTCAAGAAGTTCAAGAAATTCATGGAGCAGTTTGGTGGAAGGTACCATGTTTTTGACAACAACAAGATGGATGACAGAGACCAAGTTCTGAAATTCATGGAGAAAATTGATGATATGGGGAAAAAGAATGACCAAGGCTTCTACACCAATGAAATGTACAAGGACCCAGTGAGCAATCGATGGTGGCCCGCCAGCGTTTCGCTGCTGGCGGGCCGCAGGAGGCTATAATGTCCTACAGCCAGCAGGCCACCCGTTTTTGCCGCTTTTCTCCTGATCTCAATTTGCATAAACTAGGCGGCTTTCCACCAGCGGCCTGACTGCTTTACGCTGGCGGCTAGCCGCCGAAGAGAGGGCGTATGCTGTGATCTGCTGTATCTGCTTGGGTTGCCATTTTCTTCCAGCAGAGATGCTATTGAACCCCTTTTATTCTTGTACTGATTATGTATTAACTTTATTTTAATATTGTTAAATCTTAGTGTACAGAATTTTGGTCAACATTGGTAGTTTATAAATAAAATAGACTTTGACTTTTGCACTATTGCTTGTGTCAAGGACCTTTGTGTAGACATGTACAGTGAGTGAACACATAGAAACAGCCGTGTCTCGCCATTGCTTACCATAATTTTTTCCTGAACTAATGGCCATTTTCCACGGCATGGTACCGGCTCAACTACTCGCCAATAGCCTTGACTTTAATTGCTTCATGGGGACAGTTCTTTACTGTGTTTAAACACCACCGTGTCCATAGATAGTGCGGTAGCGAATGTGAATTGCACGTAAGGCAAGACAATCGCCATTTTGCAAGCTAGGAATCCCACGTTGTAGTACTGTGAAAACTGGATAATTTTAAGTGATTTGGTTCTTTAAGTCTCGTTCAGGAAAAGGAACAACTGTTTTTCAAAGGGTGTAAGGTATAAGCTATATGCTCTGAATTGGACAATACAACATGTGGATTATGACACTGTTTTACTACAATTTGATGAACTCCCGAAACAAACGAAGATCAAGATTTTTTTTGGACATCGGACTAAAAATTATTGAATGCCGAGTCACCTACATAGCTATGGTGAGTTCTGTTCTGCGTTATTATAAATAACTAAGTGTTGTTAGGTTACTGAGTAAGAACGTAATGACTGTTTTGTATTAACAATGACTGTTTGCAATATTCTATTCAAATTCTTTAGTCAAAGTCGGTAGCTGACCGCAAGTTCTAAACCATTGGCGGGAAAACAAGTTATAGAAACTGAGCTTGAAAAAAAAACAGCGTTGGCTTGAGATGAAATACCTACAGTAACCCTTGTGTTTCTTTGTGTGTCCACAAGTTTGGTTGCTTACTATTTTTTGGTTCTTCATTTATCCTCAAGTTCGGATGTTTTGCGCTTCTTCGCATATCAACAGTTGAACAGGTATGGTAACATCATTAGCTAACTTGTCTAAATCGTGTTTCTTAGTGTATCAACAAGTTGATACACAAGAATGTTATAATATGTGTGCTTATTCCTTGTAACTTTTATCAACTGATACGTAACGTTAGCTAAATCAAGTTTCTTTGTGTAATGTTATCCACATGATATGGATAACGTTACTCTTGGCAGTAACATTTAGCTAGAGCAGCTAAACCTGCACTTGTTACAATTCCGTTACTGAATCAGTCTATATCTTGTGTGTCTTTGTGTATCCACATTGTTCTTAGCTAGCCTCTGTGTGTCTTATGCTGCCGGTTTTTTAAACCTCTTTTCTAAAGATTGCTTTCAGGTCAGGACGTTTTCTGTAGTTATGTTCCCGGAGGAGGATGACTGTGTGGCAATAGTTCCACGTCTGTGGCTCAAAGGAGGACTTTGCTACTGGCCACCACACAGCATCACCAGCAGGAAGTCCTTCAGCCACGAAGTTTGCCAGAACTTGTTCACCACCTGAAGACACCTGGGAGGCTGTCCCTTATAAGCTCATCAAGCAAGCAGGTGAATTTGAAAACGTAATAACAATTTGAAACTTGTAATGAAAAAATGTTTTGCTGGGTAAATCCTTACAAAACCTTCATTTTTCCTAGACACGTGAGAGACCGGACGTGTATCGCCAGAGGAGCGAAAAGCGTTCCAGTGTGGGCCCCTACCACACCAAGGACGCACATCTACACCACAACACCCTGTGGATTGCAGCCCTGGAGGTATGTGAATTACATGTTGATCTCGTAATTGCTGCAATGTTTACTTGGTTTCACCATATTTACCTGTTCACCGACTTTTATGTTTATTTTTAGGATGGAGCAAGCACAGTACTCCAAGGCACCAGAGAGGTACTCCACGCCACCAAGTGGAGGACTGCTACATAGGTATGTGTGGGTTCATTCACTTAACCCAGATGCTTAACTTATTATTAAAGCATGTTGCCTCCAATTTTATTTGTCAATTTCAATTTATTTTTAAGGGCAAGAAGGCAGAGGTTGGGGGAAGTTTTTGCTCTGCACATGAAGGTAAGAATGAACATTTTGGCGGACACTGCGATTTGAGTTCTGATTGTAAAATAACCAGATATTTCAGATTGTACTTTTAGAACATTTGGAGAAGATCAAGCGGCTGACTGAAGAGAAGGTCGAGCCGAGGGCACAGCTGGCTCTACAATCAGGTAAAACAAGACTATAGTTACGCTAGCATCTAGTCTTCATGAAACTGCATTTGTCTGAACGTGTGCCCTTTACTAAAATGCAATACTGTACAGCCTTTCTGAAATTACATGTATGTGGCAGTTTTGTTTATTTCACTTTTAAGCTATTGACATTTCATTGTGCTTTTTAGCTTCTGATAAACGTCTGACTGAAGAGAATGTCAAGCTGAGGGCACAGCTGGCTCTACAATCAGGTAAAAACAAGACGGCAGTACAAGGGACCTGCCATGAATATGAATGACATCTCCAGCACAACCAATATTGCTGCTAATCTACAGTACTCTTGTTTTTTATTTTTTATTTTTTTTAACTGCTGCTATGTACATTATGGATGTGATCGCATTATTCTCTTAATATATTTAAAGCTGTGTGTGAATGTTCTTAATTCTGACTGTAGTTGTAGTGTGCTATGCCACCATTCATAAGCTTATTGCACTGATGTATCTAGGATATTCAATAACTATCGATTGCTGCTAGGTCACACTTATGTATATTACTGCCATTCTAGCCCTTGTTTATTTTGTATTGTATTGTGTTTATTTTGTACTTTTTCACATTCAAATACTGTAATATTACTATATCTGTTGCTGGACATGTTTTCTTGCATTATTTGATTTTTAAAAAATGTATTTCAACTCATTTGCACATGTTTATTTTGTATGCTTGCTGTATAATGCCTTTTTGTTTTGTATGCATCTTGCACTATTTGAAATAAATTGTTTAGATTTTATTCAGTTCATTGTCATTGGTGATATGACCAAAAGTATTGTAAAGGATTATTATAAATAAAACCTAAAATTGGGGTGTGAGGCATCCCGCTGGGTTTAGTGCATAATAGTGGTGAGCCGCAGGTGAGCCGCTGATCAGGGTATTGTGGGAAGGCATTGTATTGTGGGAAGGCCCACCGGTGGCCCGACTGCGAAGCGCGCTATAAAAAAAGCGGCAGCCGCTGGCAGCCCGCTGGCCAGATGCTTTACAGAAACGCTCGGCAGCCGCAGCAGCAGAAAGCTAGCCGGCCGCCGGTGGGCCACTTGCGTGTTGCTTGCTGGGGAGGTGGAGAGAAGGATTTGTAAGAAGGAAGAGTTGATGAACAAGTATAAAGTAGAGCTACAGAGGTTAGTTGACAAAGAGAAGAAACTGCATCCTGAATACCAGGAGAAGAGTAAGAAGATACGGAAAGAAATTGAGGCACTAAGAGAGTCACTGCAAGAAAAAGAAGAGAGTATCTGGAACAGAACAAGATCCCGTGGATTGTGGAACACCAACTTTATTATGAAATGAAGTTGATGGCTGTTAGACAGGAAGCAGAACAAATACAACATAACACAGATATGTCATCAGAGGTGTGTAGCAAGGTACAGGGCCTCCAGCTTACAGAATAAAGTATAGAGTGAAAAGTATAGAGGGGACATTTGAGAGGTTGTGTTAAATAAACAATGTTAAGGCCCAAAATCCTCAGTTTTAAAGGCGTTGTACATAGGGGTGTGCCAATCTCGTCATACTCGTATCCGTAATCAGGGCCAGACCCCCGAAAGCTAGGGTCTGGTGACACCCGTTATTTCTTAAGTGCCATTATTGCGGTTGTTCAATTTGTGTCTTTCCCGGTCATTTCCCTTGAAAACATATTGCAAGGCAGACAAATAACTGTTGTAAAATGTATGCCTTGTTTATACTGATGCCAAACACTGATGTTTTACCCCAAAGTCCAGACTACATTCTGTTTCCCTTAACATGGGCCAGCGCCAGTCGGCCACTTGGTGCCAAGCCTCGGACTTTAGGATTTAGGGCGGGTTTTGTGGATTGATACGTTACGTGCTGTGATGCCGCCACGTTGTGCTATTTGAATAGCGATGTGTGTCATTTGCTTAGTCCTTAGGCTTCTCGTGATGGTTTCATCTGATCTAACAAACAGATCCATGATAAAATAAAGTAAAGCAACAGTACAGGGAAGTAAAGATTCACAATGGAAAGAGTTAGAATGACCGAAAGTGGTACGATGCCATTGACTCAAACTTAGTATGGAGTGGTGAGATTTATTTTAAACAAACTGTACATTAGATTAGATTTGATTCAACTTTATTGTCATTGAACAGTACAAGTGTAGGGAGGGGGTAAATGGGAGAGTGTAAGGGAAGGTTTACCACTTAGGTTACTGGGGGACGGCTAGGGAAATGAGTGCAAGGGAACGTAATAAATATTTAAATAATCTGACTCCATATTGTTTGTAAACATATGCAAACCTCAATGACCATGATATGCTGGAAGTTCTTAGAAAAGGTAGCTAATCTTTCGTCACAAGCCAAACATTTAAAAGATCATGCGTTTCACGGCCTACGTTATCCTCAATGCCCCTCATCAGTCAAGTCCAGAAGACAAGGGATGGTGTACAGTGGAGGAAAAAATTATTTGATCCCCTGCTGATTTTGTACATTTGCCCACTGACAAAGAAATGATCAGTCTATAATTTTAATGGTAGGTTTATTTGAACAGTGAGATTTGAACAGTGAGAGACAGAATAACCACAAAAAAATCCAGAAAAACGCATGTAAAAAATGTTATGAATTGATTTGCATTTTAATGAGTGAAATAAGTATTTGATCCCCTCGCAATCAGAAAGATTTCTGGCTCCCAGGTGTCTTTTATACAGGTAACGAGCTGAGATTAGGAGCACACTCTTAAAGGGAGTGCTCCTAATCTCAGCTTGTTACCTGTATAAAAGACACCTGTCCACAGAAGCAATCAATCAATCAGATTCCAAACTCTCCACCATGGCCAAGACCAAAGAGCTGTCCAAGGATGTCAGGATAAGATTGTAGACCTACACAAGGCTGGAATGGGCTACAAGACCATCGCCAAGCAGCTTGGTGAGGAGGTGACAACAGTTGGTACGATTATTCGCAAATGGAAGAAACACAAAAGAACTGTCAGTCTCCCTCTGCCTGGGGCTCCATGCAAGATCTCACCTCGTGGAGTTGCAATGATCATGAGAACGGTGAGGAATCAGCCCAGAACTACATGGGAGGATTTTGTCAATGATCTCAAGTCAGCTGGGACCATAGTCACCAAAGGTCCCCCTGCTCAAGAAAGCACATGTACAGGCCCGTCTGAAGTTTGCCAATGAACATCTAAATGATTCAGAGGAGAACTGCGTGAAAGTGTTGTGGTCAGATGAGACCAAAATCGAGCTCTTTGGCATCCACTCAACACGCCGTGTTTGGAGGGGGAGGAATGCTGCCTATGACCCCAAGAACACCATCCCCACTGTCAAACATGGAGGTGGAAACATTATGCTTTTGGGGTGTTTTTCTGCTAAGGGGACAGGACAACTTCACCGCATCGAAGGGACAATGGACAGGACCATGTAAAGTCAAATCTTGGGTGAGAACATCCTTCCCTGAGCCAGGGCATTGAAAATGGGTCATGGATGGGTATTCCAGCATGACAATGACTCAAAACACACAGCCAAGGCAACAAAGCAGTGGCTCAAGAAGAAGCACATTAAGGAGCTGGAGTGGCCTAGCCAGTCTCCAGACTTTAATCCCATAGAAAATACAACTACAACTACAAGAAACGTTTGACCACTGTGATTGCAAACAAGTGTTTTGCCACCAAGTACTAAGTCAAGTTTTGCAGACGGGTCAAATACTTATTTCACTAATTAAAATGCAAAACAATTTATATCAATTTTGACATGCGTTTTTCTGGATTTTTCCTAGTTATTCTGTCTCTCACTGTACAAATACACCTACCATAAAAATTATAGACTGGTCATTCCTTTGTCAGTGGGCAAATGTACAAAATCAGCAGGGGATCAAATAATTTTTTACCCCACTGTAGCAACACAGGAACTCAGAGACAATCAATCTGGTCTCTTCGATTTACGTACGTGTATGGGCTATCAGCCCCACCCTCCTGAGCTCACCTGGAGAGGTGTGAAACTATGACGCCGCGTTTCCACCCCGGTACCAGGGCTACCCCAGTGATCTATGCTAATGTTGGTTCTAGAGTTTTCTGTTTCCACTATACATTTGGTATCAAGGACTTAAGGAGGGGCTCACATGGGGTGGGAGGAGTAAACTATCAACGCGATTTGGTTTTCTGGTTACGAAAAAAAATTATTGTTCTGGTAGTAAAATAAACAATAACGCCATGCTCAGTTTGGTTACAATACAGCGTTTGAACAAAACTAATTGGGGTAACAAAAACTCCTGCAACCGGTTCGTTCTCCACCTACACTTGTGACACTGCAACTAAACCAGTGTATTCATTGTTTGTTTTAAGTTCAAAACAAACTACCTTTAATAGATGGATTTGGGAGAATTCTGAGGTGATTTTGTGTTGTTATAGGTTCCGAAGGCTACGTCTCAGTCTCAGCGCCCCTTTTTTCTATTGAGTCAATGACATCATATCACCTTTGGTTGTTTCAACTCTTTCTGTTCTGAGTCTTTGCTTCCCTGTACTGTTGCTTCATTTTCCTCGTTTTATCAGGGATCTGTTTGTTAGATCACATGAAAACCATTACGAGAATCCTAAAGCAAATGATACACTTCACAATTCGAATAGAACAACATGCCGTGTTTTCACAGCACATAACGTGTCAATCCGCAAACCACACCCTAAGTCCTACAGTCCGGGGCCTGGCACCAAGTGAGAGCCGGGCTACTCGGCCGTGACCTAGTGGCTGACTGGCCCTGGCATGTGTCAGTGGAAACAGAATAAAATCTGGACTTTAGGGTAAGGCACCAGTGGAAACACGGCATGAGTGAACTGGAATGTAACGAAATGCATGATGTTGTGGAAATGTATTTGTATTGTTTGAATTTCCCCTCTTCCCTATATAGGGCTGAATAATCGGATATGCTTTATTGTGCTGTACAGGTTTTGGATCAAACTTTACAAGAACATTGTTGAAATGTTTGTCCTTGTTGCATGTCTGACAACAACTGGCGGTAATGCCCCGTCCAATCGATAATTTTGCATTGAATAAGTGGGACAGTTCCTGTAATTTGTGTTTATTGTATTTGCCAAGGTAAAGTAATGCTAATGATTGTTTGGGGGAGTGTTTTATATTGTCTGATTTTAGGATGAATAGCCATGTCTCCATAAAGTTATTTGAGTTTGTCATCGTTAAAGAGACCTCCCAACACATTGTGTTGTAGCTTGATATTTACCCAAAGACTTGTAACTATGTTCTGTATTGTAACTGTAGCAACAAGTGTTGAAGCACAGCGGCTAGGAGAACTCCCTAAGAGGGGCTGAAATTTATGAAGAAACATAGAGAGACCCAGGCTCTGAGGGGTGACATGTCTTCTTCAGGCTGTGCCGGGTGAACATTTTAAGAGTAAAAGTTATAATAATTAATGCTTGTGGGCTGTGTCGAGTCTATAAAAGTCTATAAAACCTAGAACGACAAGGTTACCAGAAGCATGAACAGATGGACAAGGACAGGGACAACACGGAATCGTCAGGTATCGTCTTGATCTGCAACACAGCCAGGAGGACTTTGGACAGAGACAGCAATGAGTCTTTCGAGCCTGGTACTCGGGAGGTGTGGGCCAAGATGTCCTCCTAAGTTTAAACGGAGCAGGAGACAAGGAAAATTTAGAGAGTGCATTCCTTAGACTTGCAAGGATTTATAGTGGAGAAGTAGAATAATACAGCAGCATAAAACCTTGGAGCTGAGACAGGGGGGTCCAGTGACACTGTGGCCCTATCTGGGGGAGGCTCCGGACTGGGCCCAACAGGCAGGAAATCAATCCACCCACATTGCCAAGCATCAACCAAAAGGCACACCAACCCCACTGCAACCACCCTGAAATGAGGGTTGAGTATTGCAGAGTGTTGCCATCAAAAGCCATCAATTAATTCACTTTGAATTGATCCTTTGATTAACAAAATAATATCTACACTGAACATGCATATGAACACAAACAGTTCATATAAGAAAAGGATAAGTACTCCCTAACAGGGATGTTAAAGAGATGGGATCTTTTACTTTAACTTATGAAACTTCGGACCATGTTTTTACAGTTTTTCCAGTATAATTTTTATTTCATTAATTTATTTTCTTTAACTTGTATTTAAACAGGGAGTGACATTGAGACCTATGGCTCATTTACAAGTGTGTCCTGGGAACAACAATCCAAGAATAAAACAATTTAATACAAAATACATACAATTTACATACAGACTGACAAGAGCCATCTCAATCAAATGAAACAAACACATTTCTCACATTTCTCTATAAAAATTGAACACCGTTTTTTTTAATTGGCACATGGACACCAAGGCATCCAAACAGATCTCCAATTGGATGCTATTCCACACATGCAGTTTATATGAAAAGGCAGAACTACCCAACTGAGTAGATTCAAAAGGTGTCTTATACCAAACTGAAACTGATTCTACACTGAAGTTGCTTGATTCAGTTTATCATAGTGCCCTTCATTTTATTACATCAGACAGTTATAATACTCATCACTGCATCCTTTACCAGAAAGTTGTCTGGACCAGTCTATAATTTTAATGGTAGGTTTATTTGAACAGTGAGAGACCGAATAACTATAAAAAATCCAGAAAAACACATTTCAAAATTGTTATAAATTGTTTTGCATTTTAATGAGTGAAATAAGTATTTCACTCAATTTGACTTAGTACTTGGTGGCAAAACCCTTGTTGGCAATCACAGAGGTCAGACGTTTCTTGTAGTTGGCCACCAGGTTTGCATACATCTCAGGAGGGATTTTGTCCCACTCCTTTTTCCAGATCTTCTACAAGTCTTTAAGGTTTCGAGGCTGACATTTGGCAACTTGAACCTTCAACTCCCTCCACAGATTTTGGGATTAAGGTCTGGAGACTGGCTAGGCCACTCCAGGACCTTAGTGTGTTTCTTCTTGAGCCACTCCTTTGTTGCCTTGGCCGTGTGTTTTGGGTCATTGTCATGCTGGAATACCCATCCACGACCCATTTTCAATGCCCTGGCTGAGGGAAGGATGTTCTCACCCAAGATTTGATGGTACACAGCCCCGTCCATCATCCCTTTGATGCGGTGAAGTTGTACTGTCCCCTTAGCAGAAAAACAACCCCAAAGCATAATGTTTCCACCTCCATTTATGACGGTGGGGATGGTGTTCTTGGGGTCATAGGCACCATTCCTCCTCCTCCAAACACAGCGAGTTGTACAGAGTACAGGAGGTCAGCCGAGGGTTTTGGGAGCAGCAGCCGACGACGGATCAACAATCTACACCAGGACCTGAGACGGATGACGTACAACTACCCCCCTCCCCCTTGGTGTTTGTCTATGAACTGAACGAAGACCCCAGTAAAACAGAAAACTTTCAACAGCTCTGTGAAGAAATGGGGAGGGCCTACATAGACTCCAAATAAGGACTATGGGAGGGGTGGTAAAGTCTGGGGTCATGTTATAATGATAAACCAATCATTGAGCAATGTTGTATAATATGTATATCCTTCATACACAAAGGAAGGGAACTGAAAGATGATATTATGGTAAACCAATCATTGTACAGTTACGTAAAAATGTGTACCTCCCTCATAAAAAGCATGAATAAAAAACGTTATAAAAGGGCCTGGAGGGTCTGATAACAGGGCTTTTTTGCTTGTGGAGCAAAGTCTCGAGAAGAGTTGATCTGACTCTTGGCTATTGGACCCTCCCGGAACCCGGCGCTGTCTGTACTAGTGATTGACTAAATAAAGGTAGGAACTTGTAAGAGCTCTGTCTCACTCTTGGTCTGTGTGTGTGTGTGTGTGATTGTCAAATGCTTGATCATAATTCCTCTGCCTCTGAGCTGCAGCCCTGTTTTTACTAGAGATAGTAGTCAGTGAGATTCTGCGTACTCCATAAATCAAAGCTTAGACCTTGAGACGATATCAGTTCCCCGTCCAGGTCCCTTGCAGGCAACTGAGCGAAAGGGGTAGACGCGATCGTCGGTGAGAGTGTGTGTGGTGCTGGTTTGCTCCAAGGTTGGGTAAAAAATACATTAACACCTTGAGGAGTTTGTTCTGGGTTTACAAGTAGGTAAGTGTATAGTATATGTTAGGGCAAAAAAGAAATGGGTTGACCAGGTATTTGTTCCCGAGAAGGAATACGAAACTTGAGTCCCCGCCATAAAAAAGATCTGATCTCTGACCCAGCCTAAGCGGAGAACGCCCAGACTGACAGAAGATAAGCATTAGTTAGATACGATTTTTAAAAGGGTTTAATAAGGTAAGTATATTTGATAGAATATTGTAGGGCAAAAGAAGTGGGTTGACCCGGGATTTGTTCCCGAGAAGAAATACGAAACCTGAGTCCCCGCCATAAAAAAGATCTGATCTCTGACCCAGCGTAAGCGGAGAACGCCCAGACTGACAGAAGATCAGCATTAGTTAGATAAGATTTTTAAAAGGGTTTAATTAGGTAAGTATATTTGATAGAATATTGTAGGGCAAAAAAGAAGTGGGTTGACCCGGGATTTGTTCCCGGGAAGGAATACGAAACTTGAGTCCCCGCCATAAAAAAGATCTGACCTCTGACCCAGTCTGAGCGGAGAACACCTGGACTGACAGACGATCAGCATTAGTTAGATAAGATTTTTAAAAGGGTTTGTGAGTTACAGCAGGGAAATACACACACCTTGGAGAAAACCAGAAAATAGTTTAAACGGACCATAAGGGGACCTAAAGGCTATATAACGCCAGCGCAAGTACGATAAGGGCGACTCTCAGTACCTCAGGCTCGGTGAGTGAACCGGTTCTAAAATAAGCACGACTATAAATATTGTTGAGCGTTAGGAACCGCCGGGTGGCAACATAAGTTTCTCCGTCGGAGGATTGATCGATAGGACCGTTCCAGACTTAGGACGCGTGTCATAAGCCAGGGTGGAAGTTAACTGACCTTGCAATGGGTCAAGTGCCTGGTAAACTGAGTTCGGTGTAATCCCTCAAAAGACGTAAAATAAAAATAAAAAGATCCTAGAGCAAGTGTGAAATAACCAAAGACGCTTGGCGCCGTCACCCGATTAAAACTGAGGTCTGATAAATAACAGGAGGTAAGTCGATCGGGTGATCCCAGAGGTAAAGGCCGCGAAAGTGTGTAGCATACTGAATATGAATGAGCAGCTGAGCAGGTTAAGAAAAAGTCGGCATGCATAGATATGATGGTACGTGCTGCTAATGATTTCCTGGGGGTGACGGAAATGACCGGGGAAATGTTGCATAGGATGTTGAATCAGCCTAAAGGTGGAGATGTGGATTGGCGTGATAAATAATCTCTTTTGGGATCTTACAATGGAAAGCACGTTTAGTGGCAAATGGACAGGAGTTTATGTGTATGAGTTGGATGTGGTACCTGATGTTATATGTATGCAGGAAACATGGCTCAAACCTCAGTTGGACTCTGTGATGCCAGGGTTCAGTGCTGTAAGGTTTGATAGAACTGAGGCGGGACAGGGTGGGGGTTGCGCTACATTCGTGAAAGAAGGGTTGGTGTATAGAGTTTTGGATATAAAAGATGTGGAGTGTGTAGGCATAGAATTGTGTAGGACTGGATGTAACATTGTTGTATTTAATTTTTATAATCCATGTAAACACCATCCATGGAAATGCCTCGGGATTCTCCAGTCAGAGCTGGCTAATGTGCCTTGGCAGTGGCATCGTTAAATAATAATATA
>JACXGI010017263.1:0-14745 GCA_016801175.1 Esox masquinongy
CATACTGTCACATTCTGACACTACAGTACCATACTACCATACTGACATACTCAGTCATACTGACATACCTCTAAGGGCCCCGTCATCAACCACATTTCAGACAATACGGCTTAGCAACACCATTCTCCTCACCCTAAAGCAAGTGGAATTTAATCTTGTTAAAATATATCAAGCCTACCAGAAAAATCTGATTGAATCTAGTTCAACTACAGCTAGCCTGCATATGCCAGTAGAATATAAAAAGTAAATAAAGGGGTTTAATACCAAGACCCTGGTTGTCAAGGCGTTGCTGTGGTGAAACCAACAACACGGCTGTTCTGCCAGAGAGGAGTTCATGTTTATTATGGGTGGTAGCCCATCCATCACCGTAATTGGAAATAAAGCCTATTATTCATAAGACATTAAATCAACTCCTAATCAAGTTGATGGAAACGGCCATACTTTTTCTGCTGACGTCCCTTTGGAGAAAACAAACTTGAATGGACCTAATTGATGAAATTTGGGCTGTGTGTGTGTGTGTGTGTGTGTGTGTCGCATGTGGCTGGTAACCTTTCATTACGAGACAAATGGTCCTAATTGCGTGTGAATTTGCCGGTAATCGAAAAGCAACCCAGACAGACAGACACACTTGCTCTTATTATTTATTTCATAGCCGCAATATGGTGCCACTGGCCTTACTCAGACTACAGACGTCCTAAGAATTCTGCTGAAATCACGGGGTGACAGATAAGTACGGCAACTCTGCTGTCCGAGAGATGACGAGATACAGACAGAGAAAAGAAAAAGAAAAAAAAGGAAGAGCAGACACGGAGATGGGAGGGAGAGAGGGGAAAGAGAGCAAAAAAGAGATGGAGTGAGAGAGATTGAGAGAAATAGAGGGAAGACAAACAGAGAAGGAAAACAGAAAGATGGAGCGAGAAGGGGCAAACAAAGATGGAGAGAGGCTTAATTAGCTCAATATGTCAGTCACTGATGGGTCAGTAGCCCTGTCTGTGGTGACCCATCAGGGGTTGGCTGGCTGACTCACAGCAGGACAAGTCATCCCTACCCTTTCCTCTCCCTCCGCACCAACCATCTACCCCTCTGCATATACTCCTACCCATCCTCTCGTCCCTCCCCGTGATCCTGCTGCTACAGGACTCTCCCTGCTTTTTACTAGTTCGAACCCTCCTTCCCCCTTAAAGGGAGCCTTCGTTAGAACCCCACTATTGATTTTACCCCAAGTAGTGTGGGTACAATTATAACCCAACTAGTGATGCTACCTGACACATAACGAGGGCCTGTCTGACAGACTAACAAACCTACACATCTCATGTCACTTTCATCTCCTTTGCATAATGAATGTAAAAAAAAAAATTATAAAACATTATTGATCTACTGATTGTCCCAATCTTGATTATAATTATTATTATGTTAATGATGTTATATTGCAAATGAACACTTAAAATGCACAAAACATTGCACATTTCACAAAAGAAAACAAGACAATAAATGAGACTGAGTGTGTAGATGAAGCAGGGGGGTTTAGAATTAGGCAGAGTGTCTGTAAGACAAGTGTTTCAAACTGCCTGAGGGGAGGGAGGGAGGGTTGACAACCCCTCTGCTTTCAGTTCATTACATGTCTCCTGCCTTCTGTTACTCCTCCTTTCTCCCTTCTTCCCCAAACAAAGCCCTAAAAATAGCCACTGTCACCCATGCCACGCGTCTTCTGTGTGTGTGTGTGTGTGTGTGTGTGTGTGTGAAGTGAGCATGAATAATTGAAAGCAGGGACTGCTACCCTCCAAATACAAAACACATCACAACTGGCAACCTCATTTTGAGAAATGTGGAGAGAAAGAAAGAGAGAAAGATCATGGTTTAAATACACATGAACAGAATCAGGCCATAATAGAATAAGACTAAAAGCATACGGTGCTTTCTTTTTTCGCTCCCTCTCCCACTCCCTCACTTACTCCATCGCTGTCATTCTCTCGTTCTTATACTCTGTTCACAGTGGTCGTATGGCCAGCTGAAGGTCAAGTCAATAGGGTCATGGTAGAGGTCAACGTTTAAAGAGGTCAAGGTTGGAGGTGGAGGTGAAGGCCATTGAGAAACCATCAACAACCCTAGTCCATCCGAGCGGTTAAACACGTGCTCCAGATAATTAGGCTTTGGAGAAATAAAAGCTGATGAACGATAATGTTATTTCATCCTGGCATCATGATGGCCATAGCTCAGTTGGCTAAAGTGAATCCATACAGTACACGAATACAAGATCTTTAGCCTTGTGCAAAAGCCTCTGCTGGTCGTGCTCTGTAAAAGCTTTATAATCAGTTTTGCAAATACAAATCTAAGTAGTTGTTGCAGAGACAGAGCACACAGCCATGTGGTTTGGGGATTTCAATAGGATTTGGTGGGGGCTGAATCAGATCTGACGGTGTAATCCGCGGCAGGGGATAGATAATAATGCAATAGCGTGGTGAAGTCCTGTGTGACATTTGTATAACACTGATCCTCATGGTAACTCAAACATCTGACAGCTAATGAAGATTACGGCATATCTTTCCCTCTGTCTGTCTGTCTGTCTGTGGGTCCTGTCTTCTCTTTTCTAGTCAGGGTAGTTTTCTCACCTCCTTTCTCTCTCACCCCCCTTCAACACTATATTTTATTTCAGCTTTCATAAACCCCCACAACCTTCAAATAAACTTCCGTTTATTTTCCTTTCCTCTCGCCGCCCTCCTGTTTCTCCTACATATTAACTGGTAGAAAATGACATATTTCAGATTACACACCAATTAAATACATGTCTGGGCATTTATCCACACCATTACTGTAGATGTCTGTTGGCACCGTGACCCTTGAATAAGCCTTAGAAGGGAATAGGACACGCAAGGCATTTTAAAACCATTGTTGGTGTGTGTGTGTGTGTGTGTGTGGTTGTGGTTGTTTGTGAGAATCCCATTGCTAATCATAGACAGCAGAGCCCCTGGTTCAACAGCAATTAATGATCCTACACAGTAGCTGACAGATTAATCAAAGTACGGGCCAGTGTGATCGAGGGGCTTCACGTGGTGAGAACGGTGGAGGTTTGGGCCAGAAGACTGGCACAGTTGGCAGGGAAGGCAGTGCAGACGTTACGCCCACCAGGATAAACTAGGGATGAGGAGGATGCGGGGGGGGGATTACAGGGGACCCAATGGTGACGCGCCACCGGGGAGAAGGGGGGCTGTTGGTTGCATGTCTCAGTAACCCTCCCTCCCTTTCTTTCCCCTCCGTCCCCTCCACTTTGAGAGAAATGGAGGGATGAAGAGGGAGAGAGGGTCAGGAAAGCAGATATGGGCGGGTGCAGACACGCAGAGTGTTTTTATAGCCACTCTCCTCTCCTACTCTCATTCTCTGATAGCCCTGTAAGATCATTTATCACCTGCGCACGCACACACACGCACACACCATTGTGTTTATTGACATTCAGCTGGCACTTCCCTTTGAGTGTTTGTGTGTGTGTCTGTTTTGTGTGAGATCCATGTTTATGTTTACTTGTGGGGACCCAATGTCCCCACAAAGACTGAAAAATAGGAACGATCAGTCCTCAGAGGTTTGTTTAGGCTGGTCCCCGCTAGGGGAAATGAAGGGTTTAGATTTTAGAGGCATGCTGTTTAGAGGCATACTGTTTAGAGGCACACTGTTTAGAGGGATACTGTTAGATTTGGGGTTATTTTCAGGTTTAGAGTAAGGAATAGAATAAGTTTAACACTGTTCGTCACTCAGCTCATCTTCATCAGACTGTTCATCTCAGCTCATCTTTATCAGACTGTTCATCACTCAGCTCAGCTTCATCAGACTGTTCATCTCAGCTCATTTTCATCAGACTGTTCATCTCAGTTTATCTTTATCAGATTGTTCATCACTCAGCTCATCTTTATCAGATTGTTCATCACTCTGCCCATCATTATCAGTCTGTTCATTACTCCCTATAATATCAATCACCTGTTCATTCTCTGTAGTACCAGTCACCTGTTCAATCTCTGTAATATCAATCATCCGTTCAATCTATGTAGTATCATTCACATGTCTAATCATTCACCTGTTCAATCTCTTTAAAATAAATCTCGTTTCACCCTTGGCATTTTGTCCAATGACTGCTGGGCTTGCAGGCTAAACTGAGAGTGGCCGCCTTACAGCAGGGGAAAATGAGTAGTTAGTAAGTGTGTGGGTGTATCTGTATTCATGATGGAGTGCATTAGGACAGGCGTGTGTGTATTCATGATTGAGCGCATTAGGACAGGTATGTGTGTATTCATGATTGAGCACATTAGGACAGGTGTGTGTATTCATGATTGAGCACATTAGGACAGGTGTGTGTGTATTCATGATTGAGCGCATTAGGACAGGTGTGTGTGTATTCATGATTGAGCGCATTAGGACAGGTGTGTGTGTATTCATGATTGAAGCGCATTAGGACAGGTGTGTGTATTCATGATTGAGCACATTAGGACAGGTGTGTGTGTATTCATGATTGAGCGCATTAGGACAGGTGTGTGTGTATTCATGATTGAGTGCATTAGGACGGGTGTGTGTGTGTGTGTGTTGTTTAAGATTTAAATGTAATACCCCTAATGGATTGGCCGTAAAGTTTGGCTGCTCACCTCACCACAGGGTCTGTAAAGGAGTCGAGGATCCATTCAAGTCAGACAGGCTCTAAACTACCACCTCAAAGCCCCTTCATCTTTACAGCCCTGACACACACCTGAAAAAACACAAAACACGCAGCCACACACACAAACTGTTTACCACTCCAGGTAAACACTCCAGTTTCTGCCACTCCAACAGCGGAAAACGCATAACATGACACAGCAGTGCTCTGACAAAGATGCTAAAATTGAACACACAAGTCAGAGATAAATCCCATAATATCTCCCTAGCAACAGAGAGCAAGAGAAAACCAAATTAACAACAGTCAGCCATGGGCAGATACCACAGCAGATATGTACAACAGAAGACTCTGGGGGGCTAAGGATTCATCTACTCACTGCAAAAAGTCCATTTATTAACATGTGCAAACTGGGAAAACATTAGACTCCATTGAAATCGATCCGCCACACATCGATTGTGGCCCACGGAAGGTGTACAAACAGATTCTTCTGCTGGCTAACACGGTGGATAGCATTTCATAAACCACTGCTGTTTACCAATGGATAGTGTTTCCTCTTCTGTCTACAACAGGAGATCTATTGTCTGAAATTACAGAGGACAGACCAACTGATGCCACTAGATTTCTACAGTCCCTAGAATGAATGAAGTATGCTTTTCGTCAGCAGTCGCTTCAATACACAGCACTGTGCCATTTGGTGCGAGTAGCCCATTTTACCATTACACAGCGCTAAAGGGTTAGCAAGTAGTTCCACATTAGGATGTTGACTATTTTACCATTACACAGTGCTAAAGGGTTAGCATGTAGCTCCACATTAGCATGTTGACTATTTTACCATTACACAGTGCTAAAGGATTAGCATGTAGCTCCACATTAGCATGTCGACTATATGTCGATGGCAGCTTGTACCAGTGAACAACAAAACATTAGGGTCAGGTGTTCAGGCCTCCAGGGGGTGATATATTAACCCATTATACCGTCCACCGCTGTTGTGGCGGAAAAAAGTCCGGGCACCTCCAAACACAAACACAAACGTTCCACTGAACAGTGGCATTTCACTCCTCCATAAATCAACTTCCTTCATACACTGAGTTAATGAGTATTTGACATGGTAGAAGTGGGGGCTGGAAGCAACTAGTGTGTGCATGTGGTACTTCCTAAAACCATGACAACTAGTGTGATGCCGCGGGACAGCAGCAATGTGTAACCAAGGTAACGGTTATTTAATGAGGGTAGAGGAGGTGGTGGAGGCTGAAGACTCAGAATATGGTTAAACTCCCTACAGGGAGGACTACACATCCCACAATGCCTAGCGCAAGCCAGCTCTTCAGGGTGGAAGAGAAAGAATTCAGAACAACAGTAGCAAGAAAGAGAAGAGAGGGGGTGGCCGTATCCTCAACATTTTACATATTTATGAGAAGGGGGGGGGCAATTTTCATGACTCATGGTTCTGGAGGGCTCCAGCACTTTTGCTGACTTTCTACTGGGACAAATGAAGCCTAAATTATTTGCCTAAGGGACACACACAAACCCACCCACTACCTTCTTCCCCCACATACACACACTTTTGCATCAGAGGCTCATTACCCATTGAAGTGGGGATGGTTTTGCTTTATGGGCAAAATACAAATACACACATGGCACTCTGCCGCAGCATGTAGGAACAGCTAGTAACGACCTGGGGAGGGAGGGAACATCTAGGAACAGCTAGTAACGACCTGGGGAGGGAGGCAGCATCTAGGAACAGCTAGTAACAACCTGGGGAGGGAGGCAGCATCTAGGAACAGCTAGTAACAACCTGGGGAGGGAGGGAACATCTAGGAACAGCTAGTAACGACCTGGGAGGGAGGGAACATCTAGGAACAGCTAGTAATGACCTGGGAGGGAGGAAACATCTAGGAACAGCTAGTAATGACCTGGGAGGGAGGGAACATCTAGGAACAGCTAGTAATGACCTGGGGAGGGAGGGAACATCTAGGAACAGCTAGTAACGACCTGGGAGGGAGGGAACATCTAGGAACAGCTAGTAACGACCTGGGAGGGAGGGAACATCTAGGAACAGCTAGTAACGACCTGGGAGGGAGGGAACATCTAGGAACAGCTAGTAATGACCTGGGGAGGGAGGGAACAAGTGAGGCCAAATGCCAAATGGATGACCATCATCCACTGTGGCAGGAGTGGGCAGTACCCAGGCCTGTTCAGCAGTGCAGCTGTCAATCAAAGGGACAGACGCATGGAGGGGTGAATCTTATGGACAGACAGCTGAGCGGAGAGGAAGAGGGGAGCAACAGATCTCTGACAGTGAGCCCCCCCGCACACATCCCTCCCTCCGTCTGGAGAGACACATGGCTGGCATTTCTATTTCTACACTTCAGAGCGTGTTTCCCGTCTGGACTCCGCATCTTCTCCAGGCCACGTGAAGACTGTGTGGCAACTATCTGCCAGCCAGCGGTGTGCAGTGTCCTGGTCCGCCCAGGAGAAGTGCGGCTATGATATCCCAGCCTCAGCACGCTGACAAGACGCTGGCCCCGGCTAACAAGCAACGACTGAGCTCACTTTTCCATCCAGGACTTCAGATCTAACGGCGGGTTACATTGGAGGGCTGCCTGAAAAAGCCTACTGTAGGAAAATGATATGCCCACGTGTGCCATGTTCCATTTTCAAATTGTAGCATAAATTAAAGCATGAGATTAGCAGCGCGGTTATGGCTGGGAATAGGTTTTTAATGACATTTTAATTAGATAAAAAAGAGGCGGGCTAACGGCTTCAGAAACTAATGACGGCCTTATTGGGGCAGAGAGATGACACTACTGTATATGTTCCCTAGGCAGAGTGCCAAGCTAAGGGCCACCGTTGACAAATGAGGGGGTTGTCGGTTTGCCTGTTCTGAGAGCGAGCAGCTGAAACTAAACACCTGTAATGGCATAAAACAGACATATTTTGGGGGCCAAGTCACACGGAACTGCAGTGGTTGGTGCACGTACTGCTTTGTTAGCAAAACACGTAGAGAAAAAACATCATCTGAAATGACTATCCACAACTCCTTTCCTAAATAAGGAAAAGGGGGTGTCACTCTCCCCATCCCCACACCCACTCCCTCCCTCCCAGTGCATCTTCGTTCCCTCATTGACATTCAGTACATTTAGTGACTAAGCTTTCTGTTCTCCTCACTCCCGTGCAGACTTCGCATTAATGAAACGCTGCACTTGATCACATGTCAAGCCTAAAGTGAGGCCACCCCACCTCATGGGATGACAGAAGTGAAGTCAGATTGGAGGAGAAAAGGACACGAAGTAGGGACACATCCCCATTGTGTCCTTGGAACTCAAAATCCCAGGATGCAGAAAGTGTCAGAATCTGGGGGGGGGAGATGAAGGATGAGCGGGGTGTGCGTTTGTGTGTGCGTGTTCTTTGTGTGCATGTGATTTAAGCAAGCGCAGACACACAACTAAAAACACACAGGCTCATAGAAGCGACACCTCACACTAACCCAGTTCCATCCTGGGTTATTATGGCAAGGCGCAGAAAGGGGAGTGACGTGTGCTGGCTGATGGTTGCCGGGAGACAAGCGAGGAGGCATGAGATGTAGAAAGGAATCTCAACTTCTGCTTTTTATCCCGACTCACAAAAGAGTTCCCCGGTACTTTGTCGCTCAGGATCAAGTTTCAGTCGTTTTCACTGAAGAGACCTAACAGAGCAGGTAAACAGTGCCCTCCACGTGAATCAAACCCTACGGAAATCATCTGACAGCTTCCCCTCTGTCGCGTGTCATTTTAATCTTGTCTTTTTTATCAGTTTATCGTTACGTATTTTCATAGAAAAACAGGCAAAAGCATCTCACTGCTTTTACCTCAGAGTCCCTACTCATGACAGGGCTGCTTTCTTATTCTCTTTTTTTCTCTCTCCTTCTTTCCCCCACTTAACCACTTTCTCTCTCCTCTCAAAGGCCCGTTTTGTTTTCCTGCGTCAGACAATCCAACATTTTTTAAACTGCCATTTTCAAACAGAGTCAAGTTTCCCAGGGCCAGACTGCAGACAGAATATCAAACAGAAGGCTGCAGAGATAGCCTTGTGTGATGCTGGTCTGGCTGGGGCAAGATGGGGGGGGGGGGGTTGAGAGGGACTCATTGTGCACTGAGTATGGGTAGAGCTGAACTAAGGGTGGGGAGGGGGGAGGTCTGCAATACGTGTCCATTTCTGGGCACAGGGGCACTGGTTCCCAAGAAAACAATTAATGGAGTGTTCCTTTGGCCCCGGGTGGCTGAGCTTGGCAAGGGACCGACAGCAGAACAGGGGGACGGAGAGGGGGCGAGGCCCAGGGGACACACATCACTGTCCAAACACTGTCTCCTCCACAAGCTTTTAGATCAGCATTCCAACAGCCTCGAAGGCAGAGATAGGATCACTGTAGATTCTGATGCTAGATAGGGCCGATGGTTGCAATACACAGGTTAGGGTTAGGAAGCCATCTTGGATGAGAGAAGAAACGTGGACTAGGGGTGTCACTGTCCAAGTCAGAGAGGTGTTTGGTGTGTCGGAAGAGCACATGAATATTGATAATGCATGGGTGTGTTGGTTAAGGAAACTATTACCCCTTTTCAACAATCCCTGTGAGAAGAGCAGAGATAAAAGTAGGAGGAGGGAAGGAAGAGAAGAGGGAAGGAGAAAAAGGAAGGAACATGCACTCGTACAACACACTCAGGCACATCCACTCATAGAACACACTCAGGCACAACCACTCATAGAACACGCTCAGGCACATCCACTCACAGAACACACTCAGGCACATCCACTCACAGAACACACTCAGGCACATCCACTCACAGAACACACTCAGGCACATCCACTCACAGAACACACTCAGGCACATCCACTCATTGAACACACTCAAATGCAGGGTCCTTCGTAGTAATGAGTCAATCTTCATTTATTTCTTGGCGCCGCCTGATGAATACAGTTTGTTTCTCACCCCGACTTGCAATTATCATTCCGTGTGCGTGGCAAAAAAAATCCCATAATCCCTTGGGAACGACAATGTAGCTGAGATAAAAATCCATTTATTAAGGTCTGTGTGGAGGAACGATGGTGGGAGAGAGGGAGGTGAGGGGGGCAGTGCTCTCCTTATCTCCCCACCCCCTTCCTTCCCATCTCTTATTCTTCACCTGAACCAGACTTCAAAGCTGTCAGACATTACAGGCCTTTTAAAGATGTTTAGTGAACCTCAACTTAATAAGGATCCACAGTGACTTGAACCACACCCTAGTGACAGCCTCACCAGTCTGGGTGGATGAACAGAGCAGGAAAAAACGAGTGTGTGTGTGTGACCCAGTTGTGAGCGAGCCAGGTCATTTTCCCGCTCTGCTGCAGAGAGGATGGCTGGTCACCCCACAGAGACCCCAAGCTGGGCACTGATTGGCTGTTTGAGGCTCACCTGCAGCATGTCCTCTGCTGTTACTGTGACATCTGACTGAGACTCATAAATCAGAGGGAGGGAGGGAGGGAGGGCACGAGAGAAGGACATGATAAAGCTAGTCTACAGGTATGCTGTGCTACACAAGCTTCCACAGGTCACATAATACAATGCAGTATAAGATAAGGTGATGGATAATGAACTTAGGGGATATAATGAATCCCTCTCCATCCATCAGTGGATCAGAGATTATGTAATCCATGATGTCTGGCTGTAAGAAAGCTGCAATCACAATGTCTATGTTCTCATGTAACAAACAGAATAGTTTCTACATCCAGAAAGCATCTGTTTAACATTCATGTCGGCTTACCACCATCACGAGGAACATTTTGCAAATTGTAGCTGTGACTCAATAGTTGTGATTGATAACTGTCATCAAAGCTGTGACTCAATACAGACACATTATAGTTGTGATTGATAAAGTCATCAAAGCTGTGACTCAATACAGACACATTATCGTTGTGATTGATAGTCATCAAAGCTGTGACTCAAGACAGACCCATTATAGTTGTGATTGACAAATTCATCAAAGCTGTGACTCAATAAAGACCCATTATAGTTGTGATTGATAGTCATCAAAGCTGTGACTCAATACAGACCCATTATAGTTGTGATTGATAGTCATCAAAGCTGTGACTCAATACAGACACATTACAGTTGTGATTGATAAAGTCATCAAAACTGTGACTCAATACAGACACATTATATTTGTGATTGATAAAGTAATCAAAGCTGTGACTCAATACAGACGTATTTTAGTTGTGATTGATAACTGTCATCGAAGTTGTGACTCAATATAGCCTCATTAATAATAGTTGTGATTGATAACAAAGTCATCATAGCTGTGACTCAACATAGCTTCATTAATAATAATTGTGATTGATAACCAAGTTATAGTAGTTGTGACTCAACATAGACTCATTAATAATAGTTAAGCTTGATAATGAAGTCATCATAGCTGTGACTCTAAATAACCTCATTATGGTTGTGACTGATAACTAAGTCATCATAGCTGTGACTCTAAATAACCTCATTATGGTTGTGACTGATAACTAAGTCATCATAGCTGTGACTCAACATAGCCTCATTAATAATTGTTGTGATTGATAACCAAGTCATCACAGCTGTGACTCAACACAGCCTCATTAATAAAACTGGTGATGGATAACCAAGTAATCACAGCTGTGACATATTTTGTGACAGAGTCTGTGCAGAATGCTTTTTAAGAGAATGAAAAGCGTGGCGAAAGTAGTAAGAATTCCTTCAGTTACAGAAATAACTCAAAGAACACAGTGTTTAAGTTTCTTCAGGTGTCATTCCACAATCACACAAAAAAAATTTAAGAACACACCAAACCACTCCAATGGAGGTTGGAGCCAATAAGTAAACTAGTAACAGCCCCCAAAACAAAATAAACAGAAAAACAGTGGATAAATTGACAAACGGACACATACAAAAGACATTTTTAGGCCATTTGTTACTGAGTATAATTTCATATTTGAACAAGACCATTAATTGATGTTGTCATTTTGCCTGGACAGTGGAGGAAAAAGATCATCCTCATGTCATTGTAGAGCCCACAGTCTAGCTTCTGTTTCAAGGGACCAAATGGAATGCGTGTTTTTAAGGCGGCTGCAAAAGAAAGAATTTGGATAACCTTCTGCAGTACCATTTAATTAAAACAGAACAACTTGGAGTTTTAATTAAATGTTTGAGAGAGAGCGTTCACAGTCTGCTACACAGAGTAATTAATGGAGTCAAGCAGCTCTTCCTGCGTCTGAAAAGAACGACGTATTGGCGGCGTCGGCGGCTGATGTTTATCAGCTGACTGTTCACCATGTCAGGGGAGACAAAGTGTGTGTGTGTGTTTGTGGATTACAAAAGTGTAGACTAAGACACATCAGCTAGCCTGTAGAGCTCTGGACACTGTCATCACATTCAGTCAAATGGCGGAGGAAAACAAACAGCTTGGTAATTGAATGACCAAGACTTGGTGCGATTTGACGGGTAGGTGCCTCGTAGGTGGTGAGAGGTGGACTCACTGCCATCCTCCTCGTTTTGATAGGCCTCCGAGTGCATTTGATTGTAGACAACGTTTGCCGAGAAGCCCCTTGTTGTGTGTGTGTGTGCGTGCGTGCGTGCGTGCGTGCCCATGTGCGTGTCCGTGCCGCTTCTCTGTTGGTTTGATTAATGACGGTGTCGTAGAAGAAGCCAACAGAGCTCTGCAGTGTTGCCAGCTGCAAAACTGCTCCAAATCTCCACTTCTTCCTCGAAATTCGCCACTCCTTCCTCGGAATTCTCCACTTCTTCCTTGGCACTCCCTAACTTTGCACCTGTAACACCATGGTCACAATCCACTGACATCCGCAGTGCTTCAGCAGGCAGAAGACCCACACATTTTATACCCTTTCTGAAACAGCCAATCCTACAACCCGACCAAACCCTTGACCAGTAAACCACGACCACAAAACACTGAAACCCCAAAAAAAAAAAAAAATTAAGGTCACATTGCCTGGAGTAAACCAGACCCTTAATCACAACCACCCCAAAAAAAATAAAACTTTCCTCCAGTAGTAGGGACAGAAGCCAGGGTGCCATCATGCCAGGATGAGCAGATAAGCCTGCCATGGTCACTGTTTAATAGCTCTGTTAATGGTGGGTTTACGGCAGTTTTAAGGGACTACGCCTAGCTCGTAACCCTCGTTGATGAGCTCCTTGTAAACACAGCGCTCTGCCAGCTCTTTCAGCTGCGCGCGGACATGGTTGCTAAAATGGAAAGATGACCGATTTGCTTTTTTCTCCTCTTTTATTTGAATTTCCAACAGACACATTGAAATGTTTTCTGACAGACCTACAAAGTTTCTGACGGACCTACAAAGTTTCTGACGGACCTACAACGTTTCTGACGGACCTACAACGTTTCTGACGGACCTACAACGTCTCTGACGGACATACAACGTCTCTGACGGACATACAATGTCTCTGACGGACATACAATGTCACTGACAGACCTACAATGTTACTGACAGACCTATAGTGTTTCTGACAGACCTACAACACTCCCAAAGTATGCTCACATGTGCGCACACACACACACACACTTCCTCTGTTGATCAGATAAGAGTAGGATTTAGCAGAACATTGCTCGGTTGGGAGTACGCAGTCATTTCCCTCTCTCTCGCTCTCTGAGCTGCTATCTATGGGCACTGAGGAGCGGCAACCCTTCACTTCACTGCGATTAGAGGACCCAGGCTCTCAAATCATTCATGGATGAACAAGCCTTCACAGATACTTATTCTTCTGAATGGGCACAGAGACAGGCGTGTTCCCGCTCGCACTTCTATCCATCTTCTCGCTCCCCTTTTTCCAGGCTGACATAAGGAAATTAAAGTGGCGCTTCAGAATGATAATTCGGATTTTATTTTTATTGGGAAAGGTCAAACGCGTCAATCTTGTTTCCAAAATGAAGCGTTCACATTGATTTGACTGGTTCGTTTGCATGTCGTGAATTAGAAACCAGTTCAAACCAATCAAAGAATTGGAGTGGAATATTAATGACATGTCACTATGACCTTACAACCAAAACTACAAATCCCAAGATTAATAGCTGGGGGCAAGCCTGTGGCAACATGGCTGTGCTGATGCTGCGATGTTGTGATCACAATACACAGCCAGGGCTGGGTTATCAATTATGAAGGAGGACAGAAAAACAGGGAAAGGCTAAGCTAATCTAGCCTCTATAAATACCCACTGAATTACATGCATGAGGTGCGCAGCAATTTATAATCTAATTTGTGAACACACACACACACAAAAACCGTACCTACACACAGCCTAAGTCTTCTGACTCAACATGCACGTTCCTCCTTAACCTCTGCGCTCAGCGGCCCTCTATCTAAATCAGGGGAGAGATTGCTCTCCCTGCCGCTCCTCCTGTTTTTCATTAACTAAATGCTGTGTTTCACACAGGGCCAAATGGAAAGGTGAGAAGTGTGTGCGTGTGTGTTGTGGGCATGCTTGTGTGCGACGGCAGGCAGGAGGGCAAAAAGTTGGGCAGGCGGGTCTGAGGAAGGCATGGTCTCTCTTCTTTCTTCACTCTCCATCACTACTCGGCTCATTCAAGCTCTCTCAATGTCTGTGTCTCTCTACCTTTGTCGAGCTAAATCTCTTCCTGCCCACCCATTTAAACACCCATCCCCCTTTCCCCCAATCTCTCTTCCTCAATCTCCCTTGATCTCCCTCTTATTCCACACTGCCATGTCTGCAACTCTTCCTCAAACCATACATCTCCCTCCCTCTCAGCCCCTTCCTCTCTCCCTCACCTGCTCTCCGTGCTCCTCTTTCTCCCGCCCTCGGTGTGGGAGGGAACGGTAAGGACTATGACTCTCTCTCTTTGCCGTCTGCCTGAGGAGGGCCCAGTGTGGTCAGGCGGCCAGGCTGTGGAGGGCATGGCTGAGGCATTGCCTTCTGAATCCCTTCCCAGTTCGATACCGTCCGGGCCATCGCTTCTCATTTGCCCGCAAGCCTTTCTGCACATAACAAGCAAACAGACCCCTCTCTCTGCAATCCACCCCTGCTCACCTCCACCCTGACCCCCCCCCCCCCCCCCCCCCCCCCCCCCCCCCCCCCCCCCCCCCCCCCCCCC